>CAXHWN010001193.1:0-78809 GCA_964020975.1 Hermodice carunculata
ATAATAATAATAATAATAATAATAATAATAATAATAATAATAACTAAAATCTACCCTGGTGTGCATGTTGTCTCCAAGGGAAAAAAATCTGTTGAGAAACAGTCACAGCTCTTTGTGGCCTGGCACCTTGTGTCTTCGTTACATTTGTATTGATTGGGATCATAAAGGTACATGGTGCCCTTATCAACAGACTGTCTGCCTCAGTGACCCAATGCCATAAGGGATGTGACTATTGATCATGAACTCCATGTAGGATTATCAGACATATATCCACAATTATACAAAAGCAACCTAGGATATACAATAATAAACAGTTCCACAGTTGTGGCTCTTCTATGTACAATTTATAAGTCCAGTGGCCATCTCAGCACAGCTCACTGCATGCAGGTCAGAGTTCGCTGAACACAGGAGTGACCTTTTTCCCCACAAACAATTTGTTTGGCAGACGCAATAACCAGAATCAAACTTCCCTTCTTTCTCACCTCCCTCGTCCTGTTTAATGAAAACTATGAACATAAAGCCTTTTCATAACTACAAACACCTGCACAATTCTTAGTATGCCAAACTACCAGCCAGGGCAATACATTTTTTTCAGTTTCATGTTTGATCAACTGTATATTTCTACATTAAGTGAAAGAGTTTTGTACCTTGTGATGTAAATAGAGGTCAAATCCCGTTGTGCATAATCAGCTAGGATGCTGACTTGGCTCACTGAAACCAATTTGAAATTCCAGGTGCCCACGGGTTCAAGCATGTCCAACTTTTTTCTCATCATGCATTTATACTTGAACAGCCTAGCATACTCAAATGACATTATAAACTTCAATTTATTCAACCAACCACTGGACATCTAACCAACTTTATTTTCATAATCAAACTGTAACACAAACACAGTGTACACTCCACACATTGTCATGATCATGAATGGCCCATACACCTGCAAAACCTGCATCTGCAGATATCAATTACATTTGTGAAAACTGTGTAAATGTTTTCAGTCCCCAAGCTAATAAAGTCTGCTCACTTTGTGGGAAGCTTGAAGCTGAGTCTGCTCGCTTTGTAAGGTGCTTGAAGCTGAGTCTGCTTAGTTTGTAATTGTACATTCTAACGCACTCACGTATAGAATATCCAAAAAACCCACGCACACCCCAAATTTCGGGTACAGTAGTCCCTGTCACCAAAGACCACCCCTAGGGAGGATCAAAATGTGGTCTTATAAGACAGGTGGTCTCTCATGAGAGGTATAAATAATAAGAAAAGTACTGCAAAAAGTATATTAAAAAGTGGTCTTAAAAGGCAGGTGGTCTCTCATTAGGGTGGTCTTTCATGACAGGTACTACTGTATCACTGAACAACAACCCTGTGACACTTCTAACTGTACATACTGCTGTATCATTGATACATCCGGCAGGGTGACCAGCACCAAAACTAAGCATTCCTACAGAACCCCTTCAGGTGGAACATGCAGGCACAACAACCTCATATACATCATCACGTGCTTTACCTGCAACAGGCAATATGTAGGCCAAACGAAAAGGCCTCTGAGGGACAGACTCCGTGAACATTTATATTACATCACCAGAAAAGATGTAAGCCAACCCCTGGGACGGCACTTCACACTCCCAGATCACAAAACTTGGAACCTGCAAGTCCAAATCTTGGAGCACATCTGTACTCCCCGACTTGCAAAAAACCTAGCAACTCAGGCTTACGAGAGAAAAGCATTGGATCCACCAACTATGTATAACTGAGCCATTCGGCCTGAATGTCATGGGCAGATAAGCTTACTAGCTTCGTCATATAATAAATTTTTCAATTCTCAAGCTTATCTGCCTTAGTACAGGAATTTCTAACCCCCTGAATCAAACCTGGTTCATGCCCACGGAACCGCAAAATATCTTGGGCTATCATTTGATTCCTTTTATGTAACAGGTTTAGAACTTGGAATCCTCCAAGTTATTCCTTTATTACATAGCATATCTTTATTACATGTGATGGAGACCTCAAATCTACCCATTCACACTCACTGACCTAAATCGGTACAGTTATCTTGCACCCCATGACCTCAGTACCATGATGGTTAGAAAGTTCTCAAACAACCAAATTTGGTTGGAATTTTCTTCTTACCTGTCCTCCCAGACAGGTAGGGCAGTTTGATTGGACAGTCGAGCAACGTTCGCACAACACACGTACCCAATTTACTTTGGAAACGTGGTGTTATGTCCAATATAAATATTACGTGCGGTTGACCGTTACTTCAGTAGCTGATGAGCCTCGTCATAGGCGAAACTGGTCCTACTACTGATCCTCTTAGGATCCCAACTTGACTTTGCTTTTTAGCCTGGCCGAGTGAAACATTGCTTAGTTTGTAAGCCAAAAAAATTAGCCTTTTTCCCCAAGTCCCACACAACCATTTCTATTTGTCAGAATTATTATGAAATGATTTTCAAGTTCAGCTGAGCAACATAAAAGTAAATACAAATTGTTTAAAGTCCTATTTGTACATCAACATGATCAAGTTAAAAACATGAGACCCATGGGCCTAATGGTCTGCTGACAAATAATCTGACAATCATCATAATAAATCCATTTCCTGAAATGTAATCCCTCCATGACCGTGAGAAACAAGTCAAGGTCATTTATATGATGAAACATAAAATTTCCACATAAACAGACATTTGCAGCACAGTTGGTATCATTTCCCTTGTCCTCTGTCAACATACTGAGTTTAGTGACCTTTGCTTAAGTACCTAATGACCTTGAAAAATAGGTCAAAGTCACAACATATTACAAAATTGGACCACTGGCCTTCTGCATATTTGGTGTAAGTTTTGCAGTTCTATCTCAATTTATTCTGTGATGGGCATCACAATACAAATCATTTATTGATATATGTTTCCTTGATGACCTGGAGAAAGTACGTCAGGGTCATCCATATGATGTAATATTGAAATTCTACCTATGATGTACACTTGTGGTACCCTTCGTATTGTCAACCTTCTTATTTCTCAACATGTCAAATTTGGTGTTTTTTACTATGTCCTTAATGATCTTGATGAGCAGGTCAAGTTCATCCAAAACTGTATAAAATTTGATCAATGGCATAACATATATTAGGTGTAAATTTACTAGTTCCATTTCAACTTATCAAAATAACAAGTTTAACATGTCTTTAATACTTATTATGTTAGTTCCACTTTTTACCACCAGTGGTGCCACCATGACTCCACATCATAGGCTTTCGTCTGTATGATATTCCTTTAATGGTACATTGATACATGCGCACAAGTTAAGATGTAATGACCATAACCAAAAAATATCATTTCCTGATTGTATTCCCTCTGTGACCTTTAGAAAGTAATAGGTCAAGATCACCCATAATATACAGTATAAAACTTCTATATATGATACATATTTGTGGTACATTTGGTGTTGCTACATATAGCCTTTCATTGCTCAAAATGTAGAATTTAGCCTCCTTTACTACATCGTATACAACCTCAAAAATTAGGTCAAGTTCATTTAGAATTTGACCATTGTCTAGTGCATATTTGGTACAAATTTAGAGGCTACATTTCAATTCTTAATCAAAATAATGAATTTTTAGTGTACTTTTTACACCTGTAATGCTAGTTCCACTTTACACCACCAGTGATTCTACCATGACGCTGCATGTCATAGAATTTTATCTGTATTTTCTGTTATGGTATATCGATATACGTGCACAGGTTCAGAAGCAACGACCATAGTTACATCATTTCCTGAAATGTATTCCCTCTGTGACCTCGAGAAAGTAGGTCAAGATCATTGACATTATACAACTTAAAACTTCTATATTATGATACACATTTGTGGTACATACATTTGGTATCATTAGCCTTATTCTTTCTCAAACTAATAAATCTAATGCATTTTCAACACCTTTTGGTCCATATACTTCATAATACTATAGGTGGTGCCTCTAGTTTCAGAGTTTTTGCCTTTTTTCCTGACTGACATTCCCACCAACTTTCAAGAGGTTTCACGATAAAACTCTTCGAAAAACAGCATTCTTGTAATTTGAAGATCTTGGTCCATATATCATGTAATGCTCTAGGTGGCACCACCAATATCGAACTCAACCTAGATTTTCATACCCTTCGAAAGTTCTGGAAGGGGCTAACTTGAAAACTCTGGACTGTACTGCACTCACAAGCAAAAGTTCACAGATGGATGGACAGACATGAGTGATTGAATGAGCTCTGTAACCTGGGGTGAGCATAGCTAAAAACCACACCCATTTACTCATTTCTGCTGCAATAAAAATTGTAAATTTCAACATGGATGGCAACATTATGGCATGAACTGTACAGTGCATTGAATAGCAGTTAATGATGTAAAAAAAAAAACATATTCTTCTTACTAAGTGTCATGCTGTAATAAGTGCCCCCTTGCCAGCATCAGAAAAACAAAACAGTGAAATTATAGTTCAATATTCTCCATGAATCCATCTTCTTGGGGCATGATATTTATTCAAAATGGAGGAATCACTTTACCATGATTTTTGTGAAGTGCTCAGGCAACTCATGACTCATTGGCAAGAATAGTGCATGAAATATCTTAAACATGTTTCGTGTGTTCACAAACTGGTACAACCAGAAACTTCTCTTAACACTAGCCGCTTGATGCGACAAGCAATATGTAGTCCAAAATTGAATAGTTTCAACGATAATTTTCAAAATACAGTTTTTTTTTATGTTCTGAGATCATATTAAAAATAGTTACAAGGGATTGCAATGACTACCATCATTCTCCTGATAAAAAATCATGAAATAAAACGACAAGAAAAAAAAAAAACACACATAGATACTTCTGGGTTAGAACAAGGTTGGATCTGCATCAGTGCCTGTACCAACACCAAAGCCCCAGTATAGTCAGGAGATGTTTGCTCTGATGTAGATACAGGGTGAGGGGGTTGATACAGGGTGAGGGGGTCGATACAGGCCTGATGCAGACCCAACCATGTGATAATCTTTTAACTGACACTCACACATTAAAAAATTCCCGACACTTATATGTTAAACTTTAAAGAGCATCCTTGAAAAATCAGTCCGAAACAAAAATTCTGTTCCCCATCCAGTCCAATAGCCGGTCTCCTGTGCCAGCAGCTATTTTGATGGCAATACAAGGGGACAGCCGACCCTTGCCCAGAAGCATTCTTGTGACTGGTTAAAAGTTTGAGGTTGATTTTGACAAAAAATACTCTTGATTGGTTATACAGAAATTGAGCAGTGTGCTGATGTAACTTGTATCAACTTCTCTTGAGCTTTCAGGGCCACCTGTATAGAGTGACATTCACATGTACCAGCATAGGAGACATTCATAATATCCAGGGCTAGCTGCATAAGCACGATGTGGTAATAAAACTAGCTACATAAACACTAAGTATTAATAAAACTAGCTGCATAAGCACTAAGTGGTAATAAAACTAGCTACATGTACACTAAGTGGTGATAAAATAGCTGCATAAGCACTAAATGGTAATAAAACTAGGTGCATAAACACTAAGTGGTAATAAAACTAGCCGCAAGCACTACGTGGTAATAAAACTAACTGTATAAGCACTTAATGGTAATAAAACTAGCTACACGAGCAGGAAGCGGTGAAACAGAGTATCAACATGTTCAACACATGTCAGCCTGGTTGGGCATCCCATCCCCATGCTATATATTGCATTTTCTGTGCATGCATCAAACAAAATTAAAATTATGTTCATTTGCATTTTATTGCATTGTCAATGCAGATATGTCAACCTGGCTTGGTCCAGGCAGGACGGTTCACGTACCAGGTATCGTCACTCCATCGTCATACCTTTCCTGCGTATGACTTTAGCATTATGTTCAAATTCAAGACAACATCAAGTCATCCAATACATCAGAATTTGAAAAAAAGTGTGTGATTAAATGATACTTTTACACAAAATATAATTCAAACATTGCACTTCATTATGTGGGCGCTTATTATGGCAGAAGAAGTTGCAACACAATGTTGCTATGACAACCATTTTTCTTGCAAATTTACTTACAAAGTTGCACATACAAATATAGTGGTCCTCCCCTAATATGGCCCTCTATGCCAAAGGTGACCACTCTTATAAAGCCTCTATCTTCAATCAGACAGCATCCATTTCTAATGCATTGTCCCCTGAAAAGGCCATACTCTGACAGAGCATGTCCAATCTATAACTCTGCATGGTGGCAGCACTTGTGTCCCATGTCACATGACATTATCAACCAATAAAGTGAGGGAAGTTTTGTTGAAATCTCAGGAGTCAATCTTTTACCTGCAACGGGCAGATACCTGAGGTAAGTTACCTTTATTCCCACCTATATATGATAGGCATCATTTATTCACTTTTCACCTTCAACAAGGGTGGTCTTATTAGAGGTGGACCACTGTAAATGCCTCACTTCATAAGTATCATATTTTTTAAAAACATAAATTAATAAATGCCACATAGTTTACATTTGAATATTACAGATTCTCAGTAGAACTTCACCCTGAAAAATTCTTTACCTGATAAATATGATTTTCTCTGGGTGCAATGACAATGATGTAAAGAGTTCACATATAGTATATGTAGACTGCAATGTCCAGTTCACTTGAGGAAAGCCACACACTTGTGGATACTATTAAACTGAAAAGTGTTCAACGATAGATCAACACTTGTTCAACTTTAGAAAACAAACAGACATAAAAATGTCAGTGTGATGCTTCATTTTGTTCCGGCCTGTCAAACCTTGATACGCCATAAGTTTTGAAGTCTTTCGTGTACAATGTTCCCCCTCTTATAAGGCCAACCCAAATGCAGCTTAAAAGTGGCCTTATATTGAGGGGTGGCCTCTCTTGAGGGGAAGAATATAATGGAAATACCATAATTTCTCCACAAGCATGCTGGCCTTTCCAGAGGGTGGCCTCTGGGGCCTTATAAGAGGGGGACCACTGTATCCATATAGAGATGTACAGTGGTTCCCCTCTTATAAGGCCCCTCTCACCAGAGGCCACCCCTCTTGAAAAGCCAGCATTCTTGTGGAGAAAGTATGGTATTTCCATTATATTCTCCCCCTCAAGAGAGGCCACCACTTTTATGAGGCCACTTTTTGGCTGCATTTGGGGTGGCCTTATACAAGGGGGACCACTGTACACTTGAAAGTATTCATGGTACATAAGGGCACATAATACATGTCATTGTTTCTGCCAGAGTGAAATTTTAGGGTACTCAAATATCCATATTCTCAAGTATAAGTTCTAATAATGAAGACTTTATGGGGTATTTCTGGGTAATATATGCTAAAATTGTTCTTTCCTGCTAAAATCTTAGGGTAAGCAAAAGTACCCTTGAGATTTTTTAGGGTATGCTATTTTACCCTTTTTACCCTCTGGTGGAAACCCTGCATGTACATGCTGTATGGTACTGACCACAGGCAGCAAAGCGAGCAAATGTACATCCATGATGTACAGATATACTTTAGTTCACACTATAATTACACCATAATATTAGGTCATAATGAACCAGTAAAAAGCCCTTCAAACAAATAAAAAAATCAATCTGCATGATTCATGTGGATGGTCATATCATCAGTTTATGCCAGATACACTTTAAAATGTTGGCTATGATATCCATCCCATTGCAAATAACACTCGTGGTGATGTACGTAGGTCATTATCACTTTAATTTATAGCACTTGTAGGACAATGTACATGGACTGTAATGATCTCATTTTTAGCGCATGTATATACTAACACGACATACAGTAGCCCTTGTCCTGAGAGCCCACCGAAGGGCAGGCCCAAAAATTGCCTTTCAAGACAGGTGACCTCTCAGGCCCCCAAGGCCTGTTTGTCCGTCAAAATGAGAAACTCTGTTTGGAAAAGTTTGCTAGAACTTCAACATGTTCAAGCCATAGGTGTACCATAAGAACACTGAATATTTGCATTTGTTTGCAGACCAAACCTCTACCTCCTTGGGACATGAAATATAGACGCTTTAAACCCCAGTCTTATCGGGTGAAATCTGCAGTGTACTGGTCAACCTTCAAATAAAGTACCCAGACTTGTATGTGTATTTACAAATGGACGACATTCTAGGACACTTGTTACCTCCTCAGCAGCCTCCATTCGCTATGTTTCTGATTTCGGTGCTCCTTGGAGGTGGGGTTACGGAGGATAATTGTTTCTGTTATGCAACAGATGTTATTAACTTGATCAATGAGATACTGGTTGTCAGGCACAAAGAGCCAATTGAATCAGCCAGGCATGACATGTGGACAGTCCAATCACTTTTGATGAGGTCCCCCACTAGCCAATCAGAGCAGAATACACAGGTTTCAGACTATACACCCCACCTCACTTTCTCCTTGATTGTTTCATTTTTCCAGTTACTGCAGTTGGGTTGAAAGCATCACTTCCCAGCTTGCAACTGTACCTTTTGGACTGGCCAATCAAAACAGTCTACACCACTGCACTCTCAGCAAATCTACCCCCCCCCCCCCCAAAAAAATAAAATAAAATAAAAAATACAGACTCTGAGGCATCAACATCAGAAACTATAGCGATTGCAGGCTGCTTTAAATAGGATACATGGTATTTTAGCTCAAATGCCCTGTGATGAGTGAACATATGGGTATTTTAAATGTACAGTATAGTGCCTACACGCTATTTGCATTGTAGGCCTACATGTAAATGTGTAGATGCTATTATATTAACTTAATTTTTCATCAGCATACAGTGAGATTAAGAGGAGAGTCAGTTCCCAAAATCACAAGGAGGAATTCCCATCTCCATCCCCACCCTCCACCTCCAAACCCCCACCCCAGCCCATCTCGCCAATAACATATTCTGCATGGTCAGGCATAGAGGCTCAATTTCGGCACAGAATGCCCCCATCATGAGGCAGAATTTGTAAAATCCTCTTTCCCATGTTCCACCTGTAATTTTCACATCACAAAACTGCTTCTGATAACATTAACAAAATATGAAATTTTAAAAAAAAAGCAGCATTCCTGCAGAAATGACAACTCTGCTCATGCTGCACATGGCACTAGATTCCACATGAACTGTTCGGGTCACCTTTTAAAATGACTTTCTGCATGTTGGCCTTTCAGGACAACCTTTCTGGCTGACCTTTACGGATGACCTCTGTGAATGACCTTTAGGTGCTACCCTCCAAATTGACCTTTTAGGTTGACCTGGTGGCGAAGCTAAGGCAGACGGGTATGTGATCTGTCAATCCAGCCAGGAACGTCACCGGATTGCATGCTGTCACAGTCTGTCAACACACACATACCACAGAAAATCTGAACATATTGTATAAAAATGTGTCAATAAATATCCTTGCCATAGTTTAAGGGCTCCAGGGACTAGAATCAGAGATATGGACTGAGAATGGATGCAAGTCAACACCTGTATTCCACGGTAATCCACTTTGCACTCTGCTGAGTGTGACAAATACAAAGGAACAGTAAACAATGACAAGATTGGTCCTTTGCTTAGCTCTTGTGATGTTCAGTCTTGGTTAATTATAGCAGTTAAGTAGACTTAAATGTTGTGTGTATTACTACAAACTAAGGATATAATAAACAAAACATTGGATGCATGCACAGTTTCTTTAAAATTTGAATCATGGAGACAGGATTACAGTTACACAAGTCTCATCAAAATACAACCATTACGAGATGACTTATGCAAAGTTTTGTCACTGAGAGAATTTTGCAATTTGGCCAATGATGGCTAGGCAAGATATTTAAATGATGAAAAAAATGGATAAAGCATATATGCTGAAGAAATTCTAACTTTGGTGTGTTGTAACGAGGACATGGAATGAGAATGGACATACCAAAGACTCTCTCCTGCAATTTTGAAGCAAGTTTTAAAGATGATTTTTTTTTTATGATCTGACTAAAACATTCATAAAAGTGCCAAACATCATTGGAGAAATCCATCAAAGCCCTCCCCCCCCCCAAAAAAAAAATTTAATGAAGATCTGACCCATGGCTTTGGATAGGTCCAGAATGCAGACCCATCCAATAAGCGCATTATACTGACAAAAATGTTTGAATAATCATACTGACAAAAATGTTTCAATAATCTTTTTACCAGAGAGCAACTGAAAGTGACATCGTGACTGGATCTGTTATCAGTTTGCCAACATGTATGTTCTTATGTTTACTCATTTCAGATGCTTACCACACAGTCCCCTTTCCGATACAGGATGTAGTCGATCCTGCGCCGACCCCCTACTGGTGACAAGATGGGGTTCCCGTTCTTGTCTCTGCGTGGCATTATCTTATCCAGCTCTAGCGTGGCATTGATGACGTCTGCGTCCAGTACGTAGTGCTGTCGCAGATAAGGGTCCTCCAGGGCCTGCTTTAAGCCTGCAGGAGTCTGGATCAGCCGGTCATCTAATGGAATGTGCCTCATCTCTGTACCTTCATGGTGCAACATCAGAATTGTTCAGATTGTGAATAGTACAAAATGAAGAGAGAAATAAAAGAAGGCTGTGGAAACAGCTTTTGCTTAGCCAAATGAAAAATGACAAATTATTTAAAAAAAATTAAAGTCTAGGAGCATCCAGAAGTGTTCCTAGGGAATAGCAATTGGTGAGGTTGTGCTAAATGAAAAATGACAACAACAAAAATTTTAAACAAACCAAAGTCCAGGGATACCCCCAAGAGTTTCTATGCAATAGAAGTTGGTCAGATAAGTTTAGAGATTTTTTTGTTTTAACCTTTTTTTTTTTGTTTTTTTTTGTTTTGTTTGTTTTTGATTTGGCCAAAAAACATAGAAAAAAAGAATCATAAATGATCCAAAAGCCACTTAAGCATGACTTGGTAGAGACTCACCCAATGTATGTCCCACAAAGTTTGAATAAGATCTGGTCAATGGTTTCAAAGAAGAAGTAAAAATATAAAATTGTGGATGCTGGATGCCAGACGCAGCATGACAAACCATCAGGAAACTAACTAAGATGTAAGCGGAGCTAAAAAAAACTCAAACCCAATGAACAAAAACTAAATAAAAATAGGAAAAAGCAAATACATAAGAAATAACTGCTGCATCAAAACATTAACAATCTGCCCCAAAACAAGAGGCCCATGTGCCTAATGTTCTGGTGACCATCATAAATGTATTCCCTCCATGATCCTGAGAAATTAATCAAGGTGATTAAGTCAGTGTCTTACCTATAGTCCAGTCTTGGTCCAGACCTGGCCTGACTCGACACACATCCTCAAACTTCTGGAAGAGGGGTCGATACCAATCTGCTCTGTCCACTGTAACCATGGTGACAAACATAAATTTTACCAATGCTTTGTTACCTCTATACCATACCATGAAGTCTTACAACTAGATACACGATACAGTCAAAATAGTCCATGTGGCGACCCTCATTAGCAATCAGCTCCAGTGTCATGCCCAATACGCAGTATACATATCAATTTCCAGCCACAAAGCACGGGTTTGACGGCTGGCCATCACGGGGGATGTTCGGGTCACATCACGGTCACACACAGGCCATATGCTCATTTCTCACAAAATTAGCATTTCTTAAGAAATTTAAGTTCACAAATGCCAAACTGATACTCTTCTGGTACCACCCGAGCCTCATATAAGAAAAAATATTCATATGCTTTTAATAGGTATTCTGTATTTCTAAAATATTTAGTAATATCCCGCTTTTCCTCCACACATACCGACCCATATCTCACCAAGTGAGACTAGTCAAACAGGTATGCAGTTGCGGCGGGAACTTAATATGCATATCTCCTATCACATGTACGCTACAGTGGTCCTTGTTATAAGAGCACCCAGATACCTGACATATTCAAGAAGTTTTGAGAGACTTTAAGTTAAAATGCCTTTGATATTTGACTCCTTTATCTGACACATTCAGATATCAGATTTATTTTGCAGATGATGTTTGACTGTACTATTTTATGATGTCATCATAAGGATGTTTGACTATACTATTTTATGATGTCATCATAACGATGTTTGACTGTACTATTTTATGATGTCATCATAACGATGTTTGACTGTACTATTTTATGATGTCATCATAACGATGTTTCACTGTTTTATTCTCATATTCATCACGTGGTCTTCACCAACATGATAGACCAGCTCTGTCATACATCACCCTTCTCCATGATAAAATTCCATGTGCCTGTCAATCATTAGATTATTGACTCTGCTCTGCGTCTTGCTTTTTGTGTAGATACCGACAAATCCCTATAGCAGCATTCTGTCATTTACAAGACACAGCCATCTTCACAGCCTCAACTTTTCCCTTTTATCTTGAAAATTTTGGTTTAGCAAATATTTTAACTATGGTTGGGCATCATTACTAATTTCTGTATCATGATACTTTTTGGTACAGAGCCATATATCATGATACATATCGCGATATGTCATGATATTCTATGAAAGGATCTTACTCTTTGAATTCCCATGCAACAGTCAGTACTGCAGCCTCTGTGCTGGTGTTTTGAATTAAAACACCAAAACTTTTGATAAATCATTCTGCCATAGCTATATACACCAGCAAGGAATTGATGATGTAGGCTGTGAAATGTGTTTTATTGGCTGTTCACCCCCATACAGGGATGATTTGTTAGAAATTTCTTCCCATAAAATTTTTAAGTTATGGAAAAAATTGAAGTTTTTTATTGGATCATGAAAATGTGATTCACAAGAAGCATATCATGATGCAGTTTGGTACATGGTTAGGAAAGCAGTATTTCAGGATTTTGATATATCGTTCCAACCCTAATCTGAACAATTATGGAATTCAAAGATAAATAACCCTCTGAACCCCAGGAGCTCATTGACTGGCTCTGTTGCATCAACAGTGAAACAAACTACATATAAGGGCTCACAGGGCTAATACAAACTATTGTTCCCTTCATATTTATCAGTTTCACACGTACCAGGTGACATGTTATCAACATTGAAGTCTCCTCCCACTAGATCAAAGGCCACTATTTCATCAGGTTTCCACGTATCCCGCCTGAACTCGTCCAGCCACCTGTCAATGTCATCCAGCTGAGACGTGTGGATGGGGTTATCGCCTGCCAGCACACAATATACTATAGTTACTACACCACCAATGCACACATATTTTCTATGTGTGATATAAGTTCTCTCACCCATCTACTATTAAAAGTTAACCATGTTAACCTTATCAACAGCTTTGAATCCTTGGTGTGGGTGGGGTGCTGAACTTCCATGTATTCCACATCAAAGAAACCTTTTCACATGTTGGTCCTAAGCATGCCAGTACACTACTCCTTCCAAATTTATTTCGGAACTCCGATTGTGCCATTTAAAGTTAGTACCCCCCCCCCCCATCACTTGTCTTTTAATCCTATTGAAGTACACGTACAGTACATGCTGAAACTAGACATACCTTCAACGCAAAGCGTTGACTAACTTGACTGAAGGTCCCCCATTTGCTCAAATTAGGTTATGGTGACACCAAAATCTAATCAGATCATATCTCATGTAAGACATTTATATTGCAAAATATGAACAGAACACATGGAAGCATTCTGGAGACATTGTGGTAATAAGCCCTAATGAACATGTAATTAAGGTGCTATTTGCTCACATTAGGTTATGATGACACAAAAATCAAATCAGACCATTCTTACATACAAGATAATTATAAGTACTATAAAATTTGAGCAAGATACATGGAACCATTCTGGAGATTTTGCAGTAACGATCCCTGACGAGAATATAATTAGGCTGCTATTTGTTTAAATTAGGTCCTGGCAACACCAAAATATAATCAGTTCATCTTAGCATACTAGATAAGCACATTGCCAAATCTGAGCAAAATACATTGGAGCATTCTGGGGATACTGTGGTAAGGAGCCCTAATGTGCATGTAATTAAGCTGCCATTTGCTCAAATTAGGTCATGGTGACACCAAAATCTAATCACTTCATCTCACCAGGTAAGTTAAGCATATTGCCAAATTTGAGCAAAATACATGTAGGCATTCTGTAGATATCCCAGTAGTGAGCATGTCCACATCCAAACGGACAAACAACCCAAAAACAGAAAGCCCTCCCACCCCCCACCCCCCCCCCCCGGGGGCAGACCCTTAATAAAAAGTGTACATGGCAATGAGATGGGTTTTTTTTTTAAAAGTGGCACAAACATAATGAACTGTAACCCTCAAAATAGACCGCATCATTTGACATCTAGCAGGTTTTGAGCAGTCTAAGAGAGAATGGATGATTGAAGCAGGCTCAGAAGTAATTTTATGAACAACTGTAGACAGACCATACCCACCCTGGTATGCCTGCAGGTGTGTGGTCCCCAAGTAACCAACAAACTTCTGTCCTCCGCTGTCCTTGCCCAGGTTAACCTGAAAACATAAAGTATGTGTTGCAAATTGAAATGTACATTCCTGTGGGCAGTGTACATGTATAATCGTCTGCATTATATACAGGGTGTACACACCACTGCAAGTTGTCTTCTTACTGCATGTCCATTGTATTTCAGGTTTAAATCAGCTTTTTGCTTATCTTATGTTTCTTCTGAAATTGACACTGCCAGAATGCTAACACTAAATTATGTTTCCAAGCTTACATTAAAACTGAAAGTTAAATTTTCATTCTCCCCCTCATATATCCAGATTTAAACATGAACTCTGTGAAGGAGCACTGTTTCAGAGAACATGAGTGGGTAATTCAAGAATTACAGTGAAAACTCGTTATATACCACCATCTGTTCCTTAAGAAATGTGACCGATAACTGAATATGTCAGATGAATGAATCAAATAACAAAGAAAATAAACTTTTTCCCATGAAAATTGGTGTCATTATATGGAATATGTCAGATATCCAAGTGTTGTTATAATGAGGTTTCACTGTATTTTAAAACTGGTGAAAAATACATCCTTTCTACTTCCACCTTGTGTTACTGCATAAGTACACATGTAATATGGCAACACTGCTTGTTGTCATTGTGGTGGCATACTTCGACTTTTTGTTCAGGCTGAGCATACATGTAGTTATCATGGCAACATTTTGTGTTGTCACCATGGTGGCACACTTTCACTCTTTTGTCCATTCTCCAATTACCATGGCAACATCCTTTTGTTGTCACCACAGTGACATACTTACACTTTTATGTTCAGCACAGTAACTATGGCAACATTTATTCACCATGTTCACTGTTCCCTGAGAGACTTACCTTGACTTGTAGCAGACCTTTGCTGGCAAGACGACAGGCAAAGCAGCCCTGCTGGTATAACCCAAATCTGGTCTCTAGAATTGGGTATCTGCTGGCCAGGAGTACACCACTATTTGACAAATAGCAATTAGTAGCCCAGGAGTCCACTCCAGCATCATACACAATATATGGGTACACACCATGGAGTTCCCGTCCCAAGTCCTTCGCACAGTCACGATCAAAAGCTTCCTGTATGAAGACAAAATCCACCGTTGGAGGGTCCGTCAGAACAGAATGGTCAAACGGAGAAAGTTTTTTCTCCTGGTGTATGATCTCTCCATTAATGTACTGATGACTGTTCTGGTCATTATTGTTCTTTATCTCTTTGGTACATTGTCGGTATGATAAAGTGGAAGGACCATCCAAATCTGTGCTGCATGCAGAGGGTTTACTGTTTTTGTTTATCTGAGATGCAGCTATAGTCTGGCCTTGCTTCTTGGCTCTCCAGCGGTGGTGACTCAAGTTGTTGAACCTTGACAAACATTCTGGCAACAAGCACAAATTTGTGGTCAACACGGCAAAATGACCCTTGTAGTGAAGATCACCATGCTGGAAGGGCACATAGGAATAGCGATAAGGCCTGCGCTTCTTCCTGATTGGATACCAAATGCAAAATGCGAAGATAGTGACTGGGCAAAACAAGGCAGTGAGCACCAAACATACTGGTAAAACAATAAAGTAATATGGCAGCCTTGTATGTGGCCGCTTGAGCTCGCGGGTGGTGGGAATCAGGCACGATAGAGCCTGGTCCAGGAAATAACGCATGGGGCAGAAACATTTCTGGGCAACCATGTCAATGATGTTAAAGAATTCATTTGGATACGGGTTTTCATAGACGATATTCGAGTTACTTGTAGGCAGCATGATTAAATGTATGTGTTGACTGTAAGCCAGGTTTGTGGTTTCCGAATACTTTGGTTACAGCTGTTTTGACACTGTATATCACAGAACCTACATTTAGCTTGAATGCCTGAGGTTACACTGGGAAGTCCATAATGTCCTCGTCAGTTGCATGTATATAATGTGCCAAATAGTTTGTCCAGTTCAGCATATACAGTATTACAAACTACCTTATCACAACTCACTTATCCTACAAAGCATACTGACAGACTCGTGTGTATCTTGAGCACGTCACACCCTGCTGCCCTGATCACAGCACACATTAATTCTTGTCCTATGGATGTCACATCACAGATTTCACTTCACTGTCATTAGATGTCTCTGCAGGAACCTGCAAAAATGTGCCTGGAAAAAAACCCAGAAAATAATGAAGTTATCTCAACCCAATCAGTAAAATTATTTTTGTCAAATGTCATGGCAGATTAATTCTATTAGCACCCTTCACCTGCATGAGTCACTATCCCTGTTAAATATCCAGAACTGGTTCATGAAGACATGTACAATTATTATTCCATGAATCAGCATATTTAAACAAAAAGTGCTACAAATTATATATTTCTGGAAAGGGGAAAAAAACCATGATTTGTTTTCTGACACAGTCATATGCATCCTTTGTTCCAAGTCTTTACAGCAATCATAGAAATGCATCATGCCATTTTTCAAAGAGATACAGACTCAAATTTTTTGTCATCCTTCATGAAAACATCATGTTTATAGCAAACTCATTTAAACAAGGTAAATCACAAGAGCATGTATTGGATTTGTGATACATAGCTTAGTTTTGTTAAAAGATGAGTCAAGCCCAGGTCCTTTGATCTGTTGAGCATAAAGCTTCCCATTCAACTTCAAATATTGTATCTCAGTAAAAAAAAAAAAGCACAAAAACAAAACTTAGTTTTTTTAAGTCAAGTATACATGAACTTTATTTTTTTCACAAAAATCAAAACAATATTCCTTTAAATCAAAAACAAGAGGCCCATGAGCCTACTGCTCTGCTGGCACCATGATTATATTGCACCTGTTCATTTCACAGTTCAGAGTCCTCATATGGCTTCTGAACATATAAAGCTAATGTACATTTAGTGTATAAAATGTCCACCAGATGGCACTTCGCTCCACATGTAATCATAGCTTATTTGTGCAATTTCTGTGATGGATATTGTTGCATGTGCCAACACAACAATGAGTGAGTCAATAACTTGATGTCCTCAGTGACCTTTAGACAGAAGATCAAGGTCACACAAATTATGTAATACAAGCGGCCCATAGGCCTGGTGCTATGCTGACATTGCCATTGATGTCCAAGCTACACCCTGCCATTGCAAAACCACTACTTTCAACTTTACGAGCATGGTGACCTCACAAAAATATGTCAAGGTCACTGATATTATATGAAACTCCACCTTTGGACATTGTTTATATATCCTATAAATTTGGCAAGTCTAATCCAATTACTTTTCAAGATATGGAATCTTACATCTTAAAACACATTTTGGCTCGTAATTTCCATCAAATTATAGGTAGGACCAAAGTATCATTTGCAACTTAGACTTTGACCTCCCCCACAATTGTGCCAAATTTGGTGAAGATCTGCTAAAAATTAAAGATGCTAAAAGTGTTCATAAGATTGTCATATTTTGACCCTTATATTGCATAATATTGTAGGTGGCGCCACCAATATTGAAATGAACCTAGATTTTTATACACCCTTAAAAGTTCAGGAAAGTTTTATTGGGCTAACTTGAAAACTGTGGACGGTATTGTGGTCATAAGATTTTCACATTTTTTACCTGTACATTACATAATGCTATAGGTGGCACCACCAACATTGATGTCGATGAAGATTTTTATACACCTTATAACTCCTAAACGTTATATGGTCTTATCTAAAAAAATTGTGGGGTGCAGAGCATTCACGTGATGACCCCTATATATTCAAACTGGCCATTTGATTTTGATCTTTAACTTGAATTAAAAAATTGTTATGTTCAAAATATGCACCCCACATCCAGCTTTCCATATATATTCACTTTTTGTTCAAATCGGGCAATAATTTTTCAAGTTATTGATGAAAAACAATAAACTGGGACAAGCACCAAAGTTCATAATTACTGGTCACAGTGACGCAAAAAGTACGTCACCATGTACAGTTTCATGTATTATGTAATGGAGTGCAATTTTGATCTGGAGGCTCAATTCTCTTTGCCATTAATGTCCAAGCTACACCCTGCCATTACAAAATCACCTTTTCAACTTTACAGGCATAGTGACCTCACAAAAATATGTCAAGGTCACAGAAATTATATAAAATTTTACCTTTGGCCATGGTCTACATATCCTTTGAATTTAGCAAGTCTAACTCAATAACTTTTCCAAATACGGAATATTACATCTTAAAACACATTTTGGCTAATAGTTTGTCAAATTATAGGTGGCACCACTAGTATCATTAGTAACTTAGACTTTGACCTCTCCCACAATCCCATCAAATTCGGTGAAGATCCACCAAATAAAAGATGCCAGAGTATTCACTATATTTTCACATTTCAATGTCTATATTACATAATAATGTAGGTGGCGCCACCAATATTGAAAGGGCCCTAGATTTTCATACACCCTATAAGTTGTGAAAGTTATATGGGCTAACTTGAAAACTGTGGATGGTATCATGCTGACGAGCAAAAGTTTACATACGGAAAGACATGAACGGTCACATAGGCTCTGTGACCTTTTGTTGGGAAAGGAATTTTTAGCCAAGCCATCTGCAGACTTTGTTACGGGCATTCCCTGTAGACAGTGGATTTGCTACAGAAAATATCCATTCTCCATTGTTACCTCCAGAAATTTTTTGTAGTAGCTAAGAAATGACAAAGATAACTTTGCAAGGATTTTCTCTGAAGTAAAAATTCAAGCATTGTGCATAATCTGCAGAATCTTGCTAACATTGTAAGCATGCGGCCATTTCTACTTCATAATTAAAGCACAGAAGATGGCTTGCATTATTTGTCTCATTATTTGGTCCTGTACACTTCCATATTTTGCAAACTTATATACATATTATACATTGGTATTGCATCGATGACGGTGGTCACTGATGCACTGAATTTGATTTTGATCTCGCAAATTATACATCCAATGTACAACACTTTGAATCATCACTCAATCAATCCTGCCACTGAGTAAGCAATGTTAGGCCAGCCTTAAAAATATTTCTGTTTCATATAACGCGCCTGGTGTGCGCAAAACGTTGCGGTTGGAATATTTTTTTCAACAGACTTGATCAGCTCTAAGCAACTTAGAGGAATTCCTACTTCATATGCCACATGCACCCATGCACTAGCCGGTAGAACCATGTTAGATGATATTACACTAGCTGGTAGAACCATGTTAGGTGATACACTAGCTGGTAGAACCATGTTAGATGATACACTAGCTGGTAGAACCATGTTAGGTGATACACTAGCTGGTAGAACCATGTTAGATGATACACTACATGGTTCATACACCTGTCTGGCAACAAATTTCAAGGCTTTTTCAAGACTTTTCCAGACTGATTCGTCCAGAATTCCAAACTAACTTTGGGTAACATCAGCACCAACACATAACAAAAATAACAGGTATTTAACTAAACTTCAACATTTCTGTCCCAAATGAATTAAAATACCCAAGTCTAAGTACAAAATATGATTTTCCAAACTTTTCAAGACACAAGTGTGAAATTCAAGACTTTCCAAGGCCTTGAAGGGCATGACCTGAAATTCCAAACTTCTCCAAACTTTTCAAGGCTTGGCTGTCTCTTGTCAATCAACTGCCATCAGTGGTTACCCAGTGCTCAATTAAGAATTAAACTTCCTCTCTAGTGTAATTACGGGCGCATGGTTGCAGTTTGTGGGACAGGCATTTCTGATGACGCGCGGTAGCGCGTCATCAAAGAAATGCCTGTCACACAAACTGCAACCATGCGCCCGTAATTATACTAGAGAGGAAGTTTAATTCTTATATTTACATTTAACATCAATTTCTATTGACATAAGAGTAAGTATTATCATTGATAGTTGATTTAAAATTGTTTTTAGCTTGTTAATTTACAAAAAATCGCCTTTTTGTTTACTAGCGGGAGGAGCCAAGTAGGCGGGGCTACTACATCAGCCATCAGTTGTCAAGGCAACTCCTAGAACACAAAACTAGGAAAAAAAATAGTTCCGAATAACACAACAACTTTATTTCAATAAAAAAGCTTGCAAAACCGGAAAAAGAAAACATTCAGGCAAGTTTTGACGAGTAGATATGCAATTCTTGATCATCTGATACCGTCTTCCCATTATGCTCAGGCCTATGAATCAAACGCTTAGGAGGCGCTAACAATTGGGAAGTGAAAATAGTCCCAGGCCAAGCATGAGGATATTATTGCGCAGCACGTTGGTTGCACGAGATGCTCTAGTGTAACCATTGCCTCATGAACTACACTACCGTTCCTATTCTTTAAATGCTAACAAAAATAACAAATGTAAATATTTGGGGATGGTTATTTTTCATCATTTTTATGAGAGCTAGTACACAGACAGTACTTTTGTTTATCATACATACCCCCTTAATCTCCCCCCACTTTCTGACATTTGAAAATAATGACTTCCCAGTTCAACTGATAATGGGGGAACAGAATTATTATTAATGAAAAACATATTCCATTTTTTGCCCACTCTTATGCTAAATTTTTATTTCAGAGCTCATTTCCCTATGGTTTCTCTGCTAGGTAGACATATTCTATGGATTTACCTATGGGAAGATGCACAATTATCAGTTTACTGTGTAAACACACAGCCAGAAGCTCCTTGAGCAGGGCTTCAGTGGAACTCTGAATTTCCACTAACTATTCCTGTTTATACACTCTATGAGCCCAGAAGTGTACCAACAGCAACCTCAACTCTTTGAGTTCACTGTAATTCAAATATTTATTTGGATTCAACTTTACCTTGACAACCACTGTCACAAGAAGTCCGGAGTTCCGTGTTACATAATCACAAGCCCGTGTTTTACACAGCAACAGAAAAGTTATACTCTGGTATATAAACAGATGTTACGTCATTTTCCCCTCAGTCCCTGATGAGTTTCAGTGGAAACGAAACCAGCCAGACCTTTCTCCACTGGCCGTTGCGACCTGCACCTGGTATTTTAACTCTATTCCATTTTTTTTGGTTTTATTTGAAGTACAGATGTATTTGATTGGGCTTAGAATGCAAGTATTCATTTCTTCTCGCAATAACATTCTGTGGTAATTACAATGTTTGGGCTTAGAATGCAAATATTCATTTCTTCTCCCAATAACATTCTGTGGTAATTACAATGTTAGTTTGTGATAGTACTTTATTTCATTTTATTGCAACATTATATTAACACACCCCCACTGACTCCTGCCCCTAGCATGCTCCTGTGGTCAGTATGCTCATTCAATAGGAGAGGTCGCAATTAGCAATTGCATGTGCATTTGACTGAATATACAAGTACTTCTAATGATCACTTTATATTAACAGTGATTAAGGAATTGGGGGATCAGTTAACATAATGTGACAAGGGGATGACAATGGGACAGCACAAAATTCCTGGTCTATTTTTTGCTGATGATATAGTGCTTATGGCAGAGTCACAAAAAGAAATGCAAGATTTGCTGGACATAACAGGAGAACACGGCAACAAATGGAGATTGGAATTCAGTAAAGAAAAGAATAAAGTCATGACACTTGGAAAGCAACCTGACATAAATAAAAGGTGGAAAGTAGGGACATTCCAAAAACCAGAAGGTCAGGAACAGTTGATTAAAATAGGCAAGGTTGGTGAATATGAGTATTTATGGATTAGAATAAAAGCAACTGGTAAAGGCATGTTCAGATATTACTGGGAGAAGATAGAGCAAAAGGTCAACCGAACCAAGTAAATGATTAAAGCTATGTCACTGAACAGCTTCAATAGAGCATTTACAGCCAGAGTTTTATGGGATAGAGTTGCAATACCTGGGATGATGTATACTGAACCCCAATGAAAAGTATCCACATAAAAAAATTAACACATTAATTTTGTAAGTTACTAAGTACTGTGTGTGCATATATGCATGGTTTGGAGCCTACATCAGGGTCATTCAGGACAACTTTTTAACTTTTGCTGGGTTGTTACATAATGCATGTGACTTTTGTGCACCGAATATGGCTTCTGACCACCACTCCTATTGGATGGCTAAAATGACCTGATGTTTTCAGTGGCTTTAAAAAGGGATGTTCAGCCAAGAAAAAAGCCAGTGGTCTCAGGTGTGTTGAGGCGATCATGCCGCGTCTGAGCCAAGGTCAAAGACACCATGCTTTGGGGCTTGCAGAGGGTGGAGTCCCAATCACTCAAATCGCACAAAGAATGGGGTGTACTCGGCGCACCATCCAACGACTAATTGAACGGCAACAAGAAACTGGATCCGTAGATGATCGGCCTAGGCCTGGCCGAGAAAGAGTGACAACACCTGGCCAAGACCGTCACATCCGGCTGATGCACCTGCGAGACCGTTTCCGTACAGCAGCCCAAACAGCCCGTGAGACTCAAGGGGTGAATCACCGTCCTGTCAGTAGTTCTACTGTGGAGAGGCGACTGAGGAGCAGTGGCCTAACAGCCAGAAGACCTTACAGGGGTAACCTGCTGACCCAACCCAGAAGAGAAAGACGACTGCAGTGGTGTAGAGCACACTCCAGGTGGACTCGCCAGCAGTGGAATACCGTCCTTTTTACTGACGAGTCCCGTTTTTGTGTCAGCAGAGCAGATGGCAGAGAACGTGTGTGGCGCCGGACTGGGGAGAGATATGCAGATGCCTGTGTCCGTCAGGCAGATCGATGGGGTGGACCCTCTGTCATGGTGTGGGCAGGCATCAGCAACCGCTACCGGACACCCCTAGTGGTCATTCAAGGGATCCTCAATGCTAGGCGGTACATTGATGAGGTGCTGGAGCCGCACATGGTCCCATTTATGGAGCAGCATCAAGATCTGGCGATCTTTCAGCAGGACAATGCACGTGCACACTCTGCAAGATTAACAATGAACTTTCTCAATGAGAACAACATCAATGTCATGGAATGGCCAGCGTTCTCACCCGATCTGAGCCCTATTGAACATTTGTGGGATCAGTTAGGCCAAGGTATTCAACGGAGGACACCTAGGCCTACTACCCGAAACCAGCTGATCCAAGCTCTGCAGGAAGAATGGAATAATGTTCCCCAACACAGAATTCAAACCCTGGTCAGCAGTATGCGCCGCAGATGTATAGCATGTGTTGATGCTCGAGGTGGCCACATCCCATATTGAACAGAAAAATTTGTGTGACTTTCAATTAGGGCAGTTAATGACATTTTTTGCCTGTAAGTGACGTTAATGTCGGTAGAGCGTGACATTATTTTTACGCCAGAAAAGTGAATGCTTTGTTAAGTTCTAAGCACGTCTAGGTATGAAATGTTTCAAGTATAAACAATAAAATACTTCAAAATTGGCATGTGGATACTTTTCATTGGGGTTCAGTATATATTTTGGATGTAATTTCAGTAAATGAGGGGGACATTCAAAATATGGAGAAAACACAGAATGAGATGAGTAGGTGGATTCTGGGGGCACCACCTTGTACAGCAGCTGAAGCGGTCTTGGGGGAATTTGGGTGGAGTACTGTTACAGATAGAATTGCCAAAGCCAAGTTAAATTACTGGGTATATCTACAAACAGTTAGTGAAGACAGATGGTGCAGGAAAATATGCATGGAGGCAGTAAAAGCACAAACAAAGTGGGTCCAAAATACAGACAAATTAGCAGAAAAAAATATGAATTAAAAGGGTTTGACGAAGTTGATGAATGGAAGTTGTACATTAAGAAAACAGTTGCAGAGGGATGGCGAGTCAAATGGAAAGAGGGGGTGAACGATAAAAGTACACTAAAAGCTTATAAAGTGTTACATGTAGATAAACCAAAAAGGAGCACATGTTGGCATGGAGGGAAGGGATCTAAACTTTTGTTGCAAAGTAGGGTGGGGGTTATCAGCTTGGAGAAGAGACGTCACAAATGGACACGGGGTAGTAATGGGAAGTGTAGAGTTTGCATGCAGGAGGCAGATGAGACAGTAGATCACTGGTTATGCATGGGATGCATACAGGGAAATGAGGGAAAATGTATTCAGAAGTTGGCAGGATAATGACTACAACATTACTGTAAGGGCTTAGAGGAAACAAGGGGGCTAGAAGAGGTGAACCGTGTTGCTTGGTTTCTGGGCTTGAAAGGAGTTTCCAGGGTGTAAGGAGGGTATTAAAACTGTACAAGACTACCTGGTAGGGTGCTGGGATAAAAAGGAGGGAAATGCTAGAATGGGAATAAAACAGGGTTAACTAACAGGTGAGAAGGGGGTATGGACGGGACAGGAGGTAGCCATTTTCAGGGCTGCCATGACTGTAGCTGCAGGTGCAGCCCATGGGATGCCTGAGCCTTAGAGGCGGGGATTGGGACAAAAGGCAGGGCTTACTGTAATGGGGCGGGCCATCGTGGGAGAAATTACCAGGAACAGGGGGCTCCCACTGCTGTGAGAGAGTATGTGGGGCCCTTACACCTCAGCTCTGTTCCCGGGTACTTGTTTTTTTTTCTTTAAGGCCATCTGTTATTTACAGAACCACGGCAAATAAGTAGAGGGCAACAGTGATATTATTATACAACTCAATACGCAACATTCTTGTGGGCTGGAGGTAGTATTACCATTAGATTCTATGTTAAAGTAACATTCAATTCATTGAATAGTTTGGTGGCAAAGGTTACCAAATTTACAGGCGTATTTTAAATATAGGCCCATACAACAATTTACCATGTGCAGGAAATTTGGTGTTTCTTGATAGAGTGGTTTTAAAGTTACATATAGGTGCAAATTGCAATGGAAACTACATGTAATGGAAATTACACATACAGTGTACCTAGTACGCCTGTCTACAGAGTCCTCTATGTACTGAGAACCCACAAGAAACAGCTGATCTTGACCTTACCTATTACAAAACAAGTATTACTGTTGCAACTTTCAAATACGAACAACTCAATTTCACATGGGACTTGTTTTTTTTAAAACTATTTTGGACACCTGGAACAGACAGTTTGTTTTGGGAATAACGATAATGAAACACCCTCACCATACAGGACTGTACTGGCAATGATGCTGTCTGTCTACATTGTAACCATGATGGCTTCATGGATCTGAAAATTGGATCAACATACAATTTTCTTCATCATGCTTACACTACAGACTTACCTGTCACTCCATCATCCCTTTGGCTTTGTAACATTACACTGTAATATTATCACACGCAATAATGCCAATATGGGCACGTATGATAAACCACATTTTCTCTTATTTCACAACAAAGACCAATAATAATAATAATAATATTGCTGTGGCTCTCCGCTTCTGTGCTGTGGTCCTGTTTGACACTGGTGGCCCAGGAAAAAGGAACGGAACGGAAAGAAAAATAGATGAGGTTGAGACAACAACCTCGTTGTTGTGTTAAATGACCTGTTCTCTGCACATGAATGATCTGATATATAGACCCTTCACCTTAATTTAGTACTGTTCTTACTGCCAGTGAAAAAAACAAACAAAAATGACGCAATCTGTTGATATCTGAATCCTATTCTTGCGTTACATGATCAGCTAGCCCCAGGTAACTGCTCATTCTATATAGATCTGCGTGAAGGCCGGCTAATATCGACGGCACGGGACAGCTGATGCAGCGATGATTCGATAAGCCCACGGACATAGTATTAGCGAGAATAGGACCATGTCCATGATAAGCCAGGCTAAGCCGTTGTTTTGTGCATCAAAGTCTAAGCTTATTCCTCCATGGTCTGATTTTACCAGGCACCTGTTAAATGACCTGCTCTCTGCCCTTCAATCACGGGACGACTCTTGTAATTTCACTTGCAGTTACAGAACACAGGCTCCCCGATCATACTCCGTCGATGCCATGAACAACATTACCTTTTTTTCTGTAATCACGACCTCATGATCTGTTTACTTATAATACTTCCTCATCATTGTGCCTGTTGCTGTCCAAAGTCGAACACGAGTTACCTGTGCTGTCCAGCTGAAAATATATGTAGCGAAATTTTCTTTCCTTGTAGCATTTTTGCCACTTCTTTACAAAAGAAACACTTATTTTTGAGAAAATCTGTAGCAACTTTAAAGAGCTTTGTAGCAAAATTTTGCTACAATGCTCCAATTGGACAGCCCTGGAGTTCCATGTTGTCTACACATGTTGACACCGCCCTCTCTCGACAAACAGTGTAAACACAGCAGTGATGAAACCACCAACGTATCAATTTACTGTATATTTTCAAGTTGGCACAAAGGCGTATAACTTTTGTTGTGTTACTTTTTAAGATAATGTATGGATTAGTGTTGTTCAGACACTTTCACTAAA
Organism: Hermodice carunculata; assembly: GCA_964020975.1. NCBI lineage: Eukaryota > Metazoa > Annelida > Polychaeta > Eunicida > Amphinomidae > Hermodice > Hermodice carunculata. Next base: position 26,650 of record CAXHWN010001193.1, read on the forward strand.
AACATGCAAGATAAAAAGGCGAGTAAACCGGTAGAATAAAAAGTTATGGCAACGTTTACATGTCAGTGGCACTGACATTGTCACTCATTGCCAGAAAACACGTGCTCCGAGCACGGCTTGCCTTCATTACGTCACTGTGTATGAATATGTGATTCGCCTTCTGTTTACAAAATTCATCATGCAAAAATATCTGTCAAACCAAAAAAACACAAGCAGGCTGATAACTTCATGTAATAGTCTTGATGAAACAGTGGGCTAATTACAGGTAAATGGCTCCCAAAGGTGTGAGCACAATCAGCAAAACCAAGAACTGGTTGCAATGGCCAATGCTATTGGTGTATTCATACCAGTCAGTTGTTGGATGTGTGTGAATTTATTTCCACCACGTCCTGCTTGACCTGGGAGTGTCGAAAGCGGTGTTGTTTTTATCAATTGTTCTCAATACAAAATGGAACGTGTCCATGCTGTACTTTGATTAAGCTAGTAAGTATGCAGGGCATACCTGGTATATATGAAATAATAAGTGCAAAGACTGCATAGTAGTCTAATGCGGACTGTCATGTCCTTTGAGCGATAAATGGGGATATGGCAAATGAGAATCCTCCTGCTGCTTGTATTTGGAAATTGGAATGAACGTGTTGTATTCGCAAGGTCCCAGAAGGTACCACGCCACTACATAGGGGAGAGCAAGAACAGAAGCTTTTACTGTTCTCCTGTAGAGGACATTTCAGTCATTGAGAGCTAGAGTTGTGTATTCCCATTACTTTCCATTGTAATTTACAGCTTGGTTTAATAGTGTATTAACCCTGGTTATGCCACAACTTTTCAGAAACCCTGCACAACTGCCATATACCGATTTTTTGGTATGTTATGTAATAGGGTCTTGGCAGTTGACCAGGGGATGCCGAAATACAGGTATATGGCACTACCACTAGTAGTACCAGAGTTAAACATATACTGAACCCCAATGAAAAGTATCCACATGCCAATTTTGAAGTATTTTATTGTTTATACTTGAAACATTTCATACCTAGACGTGCTTAGAACTTAACAAAGCATTCACTTTTCTGGCGTAAAAATAATGTCACGCTCTACCGACATTAACGTCACTTACAGGCAAAAAATGTCATTAACTGCCCTAATTGAAAGTCACACAAATTTTTCTGTTCAATATGGGATGTGGCCACCTCGAGCATCAACACATGCTATACATCTGCGGCGCATACTGCTGACCAGGGTTTGAATTCTGTGTTGGGGAACATTATTCCATTCTTCCTGCAGAGCTTGGATCAGCTGGTTTCGGGTAGTAGGCCTAGGTGTCCTCCGTTGAATACCTTGGCCTAACTGATCCCACAAATGTTCAATAGGGCTCAGATCGGGTGAGAACGCTGGCCATTCCATGACATTGATGTTGTTCTCATTGAGAAAGTTCATTGTTAATCTTGCAGAGTGTGCACGTGCATTGTCCTGCTGAAAGATCGCCAGATCTTGATGCTGCTCCATAAATGGGACCATGTGCGGCTCCAGCACCTCATCAATGTACCGCCTAGCATTGAGGATCCCTTGAATGACCACTAGGGGTGTCCGGTAGCGGTTGCTGATGCCTGCCCACACCATGACAGAGGGTCCACCCCATCGATCTGCCTGACGGACACAGGCATCTGCATATCTCTCCCCAGTCCGGCGCCACACACGTTCTCTGCCATCTGCTCTGCTGACACAAAAACGGGACTCGTCAGTAAAAAGGACGGTATTCCACTGCTGGCGAGTCCACCTGGAGTGTGCTCTACACCACTGCAGTCGTCTTTCTCTTCTGGGTTGGGTCAGCAGGTTACCCCTGTAAGGTCTTCTGGCTGTTAGGCCACTGCTCCTCAGTCGCCTCTCCACAGTAGAACTACTGACAGGACGGTGATTCACCCCTTGAGTCTCACGGGCTGTTTGGGCTGCTGTACGGAAACGGTCTCGCAGGTGCATCAGCCGGATGTGACGGTCTTGGCCAGGTGTTGTCACTCTTTCTCGGCCAGGCCTAGGCCGATCATCTACGGATCCAGTTTCTTGTTGCCGTTCAATTAGTCGTTGGATGGTGCGCCGAGTACACCCCATTCTTTGTGCGATTTGAGTGATTGGGACTCCACCCTCTGCAAGCCCCAAAGCATGGTGTCTTTGACCTTGGCTCAGACGCGGCATGATCGCCTCAACACACCTGAGACCACTGGCTTTTTTCTTGGCTGAACATCCCTTTTTAAAGCCACTGAAAACATCAGGTCATTTTAGCCATCCAATAGGAGTGGTGGTCAGAAGCCATATTCGGTGCACAAAAGTCACATGCATTATGTAACAACCCAGCAAAAGTTAAAAAGTTGTCCTGAATGACCCTGATGTAGGCTCCAAACCATGCATATATGCACACACAGTACTTAGTAACTTACAAAATTAATGTGTTAATTTTTTTATGTGGATACTTTTCATTGGGGTTCAGTATACATGTATTTTATTTATGAAAGTTACAGAGATTATAGCGAGCTCTTACCATAAACACATGTGAATATAGGATATAATAAAATGGTAAATTATCCAATCAGAAGAGTACTCAGTATCTAACCAACAAAGTTGATTTTCTCCATCATCCCCTACTGCACACATGGGCACATCCATTGTCTTTTTCAAGCATCCTGGTTAATTTTAACAGTTTTATTTACACTAGAGTCTCATATTGCCTTTATGGAAATTATGTCAATAATTCATAACTCTTCAGAAAACGTTGATAGAATGAAATAAATAATGATTCACCAACTTGCATCATTAACACCTCCATAGAACGTGGACCTGCCAAACGCGCTTCTGGGGCTTGAAACGGTTTTCCACAGAATAAAAAAAACTTTGTAACCTGAATAAACATCGCAAAGTATGTAACAACTGTTGCTCATGTTGCATGCTACTTTATTAATTTCTGCAGTCACTATTAACCAGGTCATGCAACTCAACTCATGCCATTTCCCTCCTAGGCCCCCCCAACGACCACGCTGCCAATGAACTCTCAGATTTGGTGTTGCCGCGCGAGATTCCAACAATCACTCCCTACCCACTATGTCTCTGCCACAGGTTATGTCACTATTTCAGTGGGGATATAGAGATCTTGGGCACAGTAGTTAAATTTGTGGAACAGTGTCTAACAAAAAGAAAGGCTATACAACAGATGGGTTTGTTCAGCCGCGCAAGGTACATGTACTACAGCCTTGCTCCTCTAGACTGGTTTAGTAAAGGGCCGCTAGAGGGACCTAGCGACAAGGTGCTACTGCCTCATCCAGTGATGTTATTATTATGCCCCCCTTCGAAGAAGGTGGGGCATATAGCGTTGCACATGTCGGTCGGTCGGTAGACTGTGGTTTCCGCACAATAACTCAAGAAGTTTTTGAGCTAGGACTTTGATACTGTATAGGTGTATTATTCTAGTCAAAAGCTAGGCGAAGTTCGAAGATGGGTGACCTTGACCTAATTTCCAAGGTCACAGTGGTACCTGAGCTAACTTTGGTTTCCGCACAATAACTGTAAGGTTTTTAAGCTAGGACTTTTATATTGCACAGGAATATAGTCCATATTAGGGGCTAGGCGAAGTTCAAAGATGGATGACCTTGACCTCATTTTAAAGGTCACAGAGCCACTTTACTGAATATGGTTTCATGCTTTCTGCATGATATCTTATACCTTGGAGCTAGAACTTTTATATTGCACAGCTTTATGGTTCTCTGTAAGGGCTAGATTGATGTTGAAGATGGGTGACCTTGACCCAGTTTTCAGGGTCACAGAGAGATTGTAGAATTCCTGTGGTTTCCGCACAATAACTCAAGAAGTTTATGAGCTAGGACTTTGATACTGTACAGGTGTATCATTCTAATCAAAAGCTAGGTGAAGTTTGAAGATGGGTGACCTTGACCTAATTTCCAAGGTCACAGTGGTACCTGATTCAACTTTGCTTTCCGCACAATAACTGAAGAGGTTTTTAAGCTAGGACTTTTATATTGCACAGGATAATAGTCCATATTAGGGGCTAGGCGAAGTTTGAAGATGGATGACCTTGACCTCATTTTAAAGGTCACAGAGCCACTTTACTGAATATGGTTTCATGCTTTCTGCAAGATAACTTATACCTTGGAGCTAGAACTTTTATATTGCACAGCTTTATGGTTCTCTGTAAGGGCTAGATTGATGTTGAAGATGGGTGACCTTGACCCAGTTTTCAGGGTCACAGAGAGATTGTAGAACTCCTGTGGTTTCCGCACAATAACTCAAGAAGTTTTTGAGCTAGGACTTTGATACTGTACAGGTATATCATTCTAATCAAAAGCTAGGCGAAATTTGAAGATGGGTGATCTTGACCTAATTTTCAAGGTCACAGTGGTACCTGAGTTAAATTTGGTTTCTGCACAATAACTGAAGAGGTCATTAAGCTAGGACTTTTATTTTGCACAGGATTATAGTCCATATTTGGGGCTAGGCGAAGTTTGAAGATGGATGACCTTGACCTCATTTTAAAGGTCACACAGCCACTTTACTGAATATGGTTTCATGCTTCCTGTGGTTTCTGCACAATAACGCAAGAAGTTTTTAAGTTAGGACTGGGATACTTTACAGGTCTATAGTTCTTGCTAAGGGCTAGAAGAAGCTTAAAGTTTGGTGACCTTGATTTAATTTCCAAGGTCAAGTTGGTACCTGAGTTAACTTTGGTTTCCACATGATTACTGAAGAGGTTTTTAAACTAGGACTTTTATATTCCACTGGATAATTGTCCATATTCAGGTCTAGCTCAAGTTTGAAGATGGGTGACCATGACCTAATTTCAAAGGTCACAGAGCCATTTGGTTGAATACTGTTTCTGCATGATAACTTGCATTTTAGAGGTAGCACTTTTATATTGCACAGCTTTATGGTTGCCTATAAGGGCTAGTTTGAATTTGTAGATGGGTGACCTTGACCCAGTTTTGAGGGTCACACGCAGACAGTACACTTCCTTTTTTGTTTTTTGCATAATTTCCAAGGTCATAAAGCCACTTTGCTGAATATGGTTTCTAAATGATGACTAATTTTTCAGCTATAACTTTTATATTGCCCAGGTTTTTAGTCGTTTTTTAAGGGCTAGGTTAAAGTATAAAGATATGTGACATTGATGTATGATCAACCTTCACTAATTTTGTAAGGTCACGAGTGCCCCTTCTACCACTATCAATAGGGTAGCGAGGGCAAGGGTAATGAGGGAGGGGGGCATCTATGTTTTACAAACATATCTTGTTGATACTTTGTAATGCTGATGCTCGCATCTTAGGCTATGCCTACAACATATTATCAATACAGTAGGTACATGCAATTGGGAAAGAGGACAAAGCTTATATAAATCCCTCTGACAGAAGACCCGGTATCACAGAACAGCATGAGACAAACAAGACCAAATAGAAGGGGACATGAGTCGTTTCTGCCAACAAGACAGATAGGCGGCAGATAGTGTTTGTAAACACATACATGTATTTACTGCGTAATAACTTTGAACCACTCGTTGCAGAAACAGAAAAACTTGTGTGGTAAAATTATGATGTACATAACTGAAATGTTCACATAAATTTTATTCTTGCAGCTTTAAAAGTATAGTCTTTTGATTAGAGGTTAATTTAACATGCAATTCAATGGGAAAACACATCTCAAGCCCTGAAGAATTCTGTGTATTGGATTGTGTATTCAACTGAATACAAAGATAAATTGGTACTTGTGACCTCTCCTATTTAAAAGCCAATGAGATGCACTCAACCAAAGCTTGTAGTTCATAATTTGACACTGTCTGCAACATTGGCAGGCATTTTCTTGTTATTGCTGTTTGATTTGATTATGGATGTACAATAGGGCAGGAAAACTCTCTCACTCCAGAGGTGACCAGGTTAAGGGTTTTCCTCAGTTTATTTAACTAATATGCTCTTTGATCACTTGCGCCAATGAATTTTGAAGTGTAAGGTAGCTGTGGGCAGGGCAATGAGATTTATTCTGTGGATGTAATCAGCTGTTTTTATGGTAAAAACAAAAAGTGCCTTTTTTTTTGACTGAAAAACATAGACAAACTCCAAATTATTGATATTTCATGTTTACAGTGGCAGTCTTCAAAGTAAAGTTGACCATTGACAAAAATACTGTCTTTTTCCACAGAGTGAGTGGCGTGTGTTGTTGGAAAACAAACTTTATCTTTAAAATCTTACGTAGGCTTCGGGCCTTAAGTGGCTTGCTTAAAGTACATATGACTACCAAGAATAATGGACATGTATATAAATTTTATGCACACAGGTTTTCAAATGAGCATGCAATGACTTACAGGGTAAAACAAATTTGAAATTATAATTTAAATTTGACTTATGGCACTATTATTTATTTAAAGGTCCTATTGATTGAATGGGTACCACAAATTAGAAAGTTGATGTTTAGGGTCCTTAGAAATAATGCAACAAAACCAAAATGTTAAATTTCATTTACGAATATTTAGTGTTTTTGTAGCTCAAAAAGTGTGTTACATTTGCGACAGGAAAGCGCGCAAATTTTCTGTAATCATGGCCTGATGTGGGAAAGTGTAACTGATGTCACAAATGCCACCCGTTGGCCATGGTTTATATGTTGTAAGCCAGAGTGCCCTCAGTTTGCCAAGAGTTATAGCAGATACAACAGAGCATAGTGATTCTGGAGAGTATGAATTGAGTTTTTAATGTACGTGGTCTGATGATGATGATGAAGAATTATTAAGAACAGCTGAAGCAGCAGAGGAAAACATCATTGATCCTTACACATATGAGGGGATACCTAGAACCCAGACGATCCCAACTTGCCATCTGGGCAATGATAATTCATTGCAAATGAAATAATTCCAGTAAAAAATTACAGGATAACATTTAACAAGAACAAGCATGAATGCAATAAATTGGAATTTGCGTCAGGATGGGCCAGGTCTTATAGTGTTTCAAATTCTACCATTCATGAAAACAGCTATGGCCTACGCCTATGGTATATAAAAGTCTAAACAAACAGTAAATATTTCCTTCCCATATGTATGGTCTATGAATGATTAAATATAAGTTTTCATTTATGAATATAGCTTTCAATATCAGTATAACTCCTACCCGGCAGTAACCACACGACCCTTGGAGGGCAGTAATTTATGTTTCCGTATACATTGTCATCAGTACACATGTTTATGAGATCCTTTATATCAGATCGTATTCATTATGTAACTATGGTAAATACATGTACTTTCCTGTGACTGACTTATTTTCTGGTTCCATATGAATGAACGACAAAGGTACAGTGAGTTGGAATTTTGTACACCCGATAATTGGGAGCTGGCCGTGGACTGTCACAAACACTGGCACATGACTAAAAAAGATGAAAGGTGAGCTGCCCAGTGGTCATGGCAGCTGCGTAGATGAGGCGTGAATGTGGTAGCTATCCCAACAAATGTTATCTGGGTATGGGATTAAACACCTCACCATATTCAGTAGTAATTGGATGTACACATAACAGTGGCCAGCTAACTCAACATGTTATAGACTGTTCAACCCTAGACCTGGATATGCAACAAGATTGGTCCTTATTTGTCCATGTTTTCCACCCATTTTTCCCCGAATTGAATCAAAATGGTTAAACACACTAAAGTTTTGTTACAAAGGTACTTTGTAACAACACCTCAGACCGGTGTTGTTACTGTGACATTCGATTGATAATTGTGTGATACATTATAACAGGTGTTGAATTACTAAACCTAAATTTTGCTGTTATGCAAGCTTTGAAATCAGAATCATACTGAAGATTAAAATGTAATGTTCCTGTTTTAATGAGTAATGCCTAATTTGGCCAGTTCCATGAATCCTTCCATTGGCTAGCGATGGGACTGTATTTGTCAACAGCAGGAGCTTTTTCTTGCCAAACCTATCCTAAACATCGTCATATTTAGCAAATCAAAGTCACTCTCCACAAAGTGTTCGCTACACAGGTTAGATTGGTACCCAGGGTCTTGCCACTTGTCCCTGTAAATCTTGACTGTGCAGGTCCGCGCTTTCCATAATTTCAGGTCTTTTGGGGACTGTAAACAACCTGTAGAACTTGTGTTGCTACAATTGACAGCAGCACACTGACCCATCCTGAGTGGGAACAGGGATGAAAATGAATATTTCTACATGCATTTTTAATCCTGTTGATATAGGGTGAATAAAATCATGTTTAAACCAAGCGACACGTGACAGCCATGGCTCACTAGCATGGTTGGAGTCTGCCCTGTCAGCCAGCAGTGTTGCGTTTGTGACGTCACAAGCCTTTCGTGCCTTGCAGGTGTTAGAAATGAACGGAAAGCGACAATTGAAGTCGCAGTAAGTTCTTGAAATAAAAATGTGACTAAAGGTATTATTTCACATCCAATTTTTTAAAAATCGCACTGCATGGTGAGAACAACCCATGAGTCACCCATTTATCAAATTTGAACATGGTCAATCAAGAGCACCTTTAATTTATATCATGGCTTATTTTTGTTTTTATTCTGTGTATTTTCACTGTTAGCATAAAATACATAGTCAATTTAGTAGGGTGGCTTCCATGAAAGTGATAAGTGTTCCCGTATTAATGGTAGTCTCCCTGACCAAACTACATTTGTCAAATATTTTGTATATATTACATATATGTGCATTTTTTTTTTTTTTTTTTTGGTCTTGGGCAAATAAAATTGTTGTGAGTCTGAAATAAATGTATTCCTGAATGGACAATGATCTATGAGTTCAAATCACATATTCATATAGTTTTCCACCAAAAGTAGCTCTTCTTATAAGCTAAATGACTTACTGGTATAGCTTAAAAGAATTGTACACAATTTTGTTCCTCCTGAATTTTAGAGTGCATCTCTTGATATTCCCTCAGCCACACTCAGGATCTTGCTATAGAGGCAGTAGCTGTGAGATGAGGACAAGGTTGTCTGCTCAGGTCTGGCCCAAAACTCAAACGGAATTGTTGTGTGAGCAACTGTATTTTGCAGTGCTTAGTCCTTTGATTACACATTGATGATTTGAAGTAGCACATCAGGGATGAAAGCACCATTACATTAGTCTAGTGGCCACCTTTCTCCCAAAACATTATGGCAAGATCATCCAGTAAAGTCTGCTTATTCACCCATGATACCAGTATCTCATAGCATTATATCACATCGGGGAGATGGATTGAGAGAGAGAGGTAATAATATTGCAGTGGCTCACTGCTTGTGTGTCGCGGTCCTGTGTGACACAGGTAGCCTAGGAAAAAAGGAAAGGAAAGAAGAGAAAAGTAGATTAGGCAGAGGAAACCATGGTTATCCTAATCAGCTTGTGCTGTCATGTTTTCCAGGACCAGAGCTGAGGCAAAGGGTCAACCATACACTTGCTCACAGCTGTGGTGGGCCCCTGGTCCTGGGTATATCCCCCTACACTCATCACTTGTAGCTTGTAGTTCCTCCCCCCCCCCCCCCCAAAAAAAAAAAGAAACAAAAACATTTCCATCATTCACCATATCCCCGTCCGAAGGCTCAGGCATTTCCCATGGGGGACCCCATGGAAGCCCTTATAAGGGCTACCACCGTTCCCTTTCCTCCCTGCACTGTGAAATTCCAATTTACCCTGTTGATATCTAGCCCTATCAATTCATTCCTTTTCTCCCGGCACGCTACCAGGTGGTCCTGTACACTTTTAGTACCTTCCCTGCCTCCCAGAAAGCCACTCTTCAAACCTAAAACCCATGCTACACATTCTTCTTCCTCTAAACATTGAACCTCTTCTAGACCCTTGTTATTGTAGTCTTCCCTGGGCCACTTTTTGAAAAATTCTTCTCTTATCTCTCTATATGCATCACACCACAACAGCCAGTGATGCACTGTCTCATCTGCCTCCTCTATATACCTTACAATACCATTACTACCTGTTGTCCACTTCTTTTTACTCTTTTCTAGATTGATCACTCCTGTCCTGCTTTGAAAAAGAATAAATGAAAAAGACCAGGCAAGGGCCTGACAGCTAAGCTAGAAATAACAGAGATTTAGTTCGACCGGTTTCGCCGCCAGTGGGGCATCCTCAGGAACTGATCATGACAGTTAGGACTTTTATTTATATACTCTGGTATAACATTGGACATTGCTACGTATTTGGAGTAACGTCACACGCAGGACCCGTGTCTGTGAAATCCAAAAGAAACGGTCCACCCGTCTCGTGACGTGGTGACGGAAACTGTGTGCATGTTGACACGTGTTTCCATGGAGATCAATCTGTGAGGTCACAGGTTCAATGAAAAAGCTCTATTGAGTGTTTTCAATGCTGGGAAATGACCCTGGAAAACGTAGGGGAACTAAGTAGATCCCCAGTTTAGGGTAGGGTCAATTTTATAATGATAAGAAATAGGAATCCTGGGAAGGAATTCCAAGTGTATCTTATAAACAGAATCCTAGGGAAGAATTCCAAATATGTCTTATTATAAACAGAGTCTAGGATTGAAATGATTTTAACTGTCATGTGGTATAAACTAATGTTTATAACCTTTATTGTTGATCATGGGGAAAATAGGCATAGAACATAAAAATTTAGCATAAAACTGAGCAAGTATGCTTATTTTCCCATGATATTGAGACCAAAAGGTTCCATAGTGCAGAGTTGGTGGATCCAATAATATTCCCTCCTGAGTCTAAGCTTCTCGGTCTTTTTGAGCTTAGGTGGAGTTGGAATGTGTTCTAGGATCTGGACCTTGAGTGGTAGGCCCACGTGATCCTGTTTGGCAAAATGCCTGCCAAGTGGTTGCTGTCTGTCACTTTTATTTATGTAATAAAAGTGCTCCCGGAGCCTATCCATGAGGTTCCGTAAAGTTTGTCCCACATATTGTTTGTGGCACTGTGTGCATGTGATAAGGTACACTAAATTGTTGTGTTTGCACGTGCCACCAGGGGGTGTGCTGTAAGTGCGTCCTGTGTGTGAGCTGGTAGCCACACCACTAGTGTCAATTTTTGGGCAGTATCTGCAACTTTGTGTGTTGCAAGGGTGTCGTTCAGATATCCCAGAGACTGTGGGGATTTGGCGAGTAGGGGGATATCTAGTGCGTGATTGCACTAGTATATCCTTGAGGTTAGTGGATCGGCGGTATCCCAGAATAACCTCCTGATCTTTGAGAACTTGGCCATGTTTTGAGGCTGCTAGTGTGCCCCAATTGTTCTGTATAATTTGTTTGAGAGGAGGTAGCGTTGGGTGGTACCTCGTAATTAAGAACATTTTGTTTTGTTCTTCTTGAGTTGTATTTTGTATGGCTCTATGTTGTAGAAGTGAGTTTCTGTCTAGGGCTCTAATTTTAGTCAGAGTATTCTGCAATAGCTGTGGAGGATATCCTCTTGCAGCATAGAAGCCTAGGATCTTAGCTGAAAGATCCTCGAAATCCGAGTTCTTGGAGCAGATTCGCTTGACCCTTAGGAGCTGTCCATAGGGTCCTGCTACTTTACAGTGCTTGGGGTGTGCAGATCTGAAGTGCAAATATGTGTGTGTATCTGTAGGTTTGGTGTACAGGGATGTGTACAACTTGTTGTTGTCTCCTACATGGACCATGGTGTCCAAGAATGGAATTTTTGAGGTTGAGAATTCCATTGTAAATTTGATTGTTGTGTGGCATGAATTTAAGTGTGTGACAAAATCATGGAGTTGTGGTTCCCCATGTGTCCACACACAAAATATATCATCTATGAAACGCCACCAAACAAAGGGCTTGAGTGGGAACGATAGGAGATGGTTCTCCTCAAGATCAGCCATGAATATGTTTGCATATGAGGGAGCTACTCTAGTCCCCATGGCTGTGCCACTTACTTGTAAGTAGTGCTCACCATTAAATTCAAAATTATTGCAGTAGAGGACCAGTCTCAGGAGATTTATAATCTCGTGGGTGGCTGGTTTCTCCCCAGGGTCTCTGCTGTGTAGCAATGCCCTTGCTGCTGCTCTTAGCCCTTCTGGTATAGGTATGTTTGTGTACAGGGATGATACATCCAGAGTGGCTAGAATAGAACCCTCTGGGAGAGGGGGAAGTGACTCTATCTTGTTGATGAAGTCGTTTGTGTCTTTGATGTAGCTCTTAATGTTTGCTACCAAGGGTCGTAGAAAAAAATCTACTAAACCTGAGATTTTCTCTGTTGGACAGTCATTCGCGCTCAAGATCGGTCGGCCTGGGGGTGGTACCAGATTTTTGTGTATTTTTGGTAGTGCATAGAAACATGGAACACGTGGTTCTTCCACATACAGGAAGTCAAATGTTTCCTTAGAGATAGAAAGAAAAAAAAAAAAAAAAAAAAAAAAAAAAAAAGCTTTGAAAAAGAAGCCTGGATCCCTTCCCTCCATCCCAACACACACTTTTCTTTGGCTTTTCTAGTACCTTGTACGCTTTTAATGTACTCTTTTCCCTGACTCTTCAAGTTCGCAAGGTGACTCGCAAAGTTTGAAGGCATGTGCCACTCAACATGAAAGGGTTTGTATTTTTTTGTCTGATCACTCCCAAATCCCATGCCTCATGGGAATCTAGTGCAACTCTGCTAGAAATTGGCCATTTTGTCTGCCGAAGTTCAGTTGACAAAACAGTGATTACAGTAAACATCGGAGTAAACACATTTTATTGCATTTATTTCTTCAACCCTCAACCTATATCTATGGCCTCATTACATGTTGTTAAGTATTTTTTCTTATATGGGATGCTTTGAGTTTAATGTCAGAGTAGAGAGTGTACAATATGATGGTTGTTTTCACGCATGTTCATGTTGATTGTTAACAGGTCGACGACACTTATGTAGAAGATCAAAGGAACATATCCACAAAATGCTGAAAAATGGTCAATTTAGCCAAATTGTGTTTCTAAAAACTGCTTTTTCATGCAAGACAAAACACTGCAGGGGACAATGTTCCTTGCATTGATGCACCTTTTATTTTGCTTACCAAAACATTTGTTGGGTAGTTTGAATGCTGAAAATTCTTTTTATTTTGTGAAAACATGGTCATTGAAATACCCTCTACACTGTGCATGGAACTTCTCCTTAGCGACAAATAAAATCTTAGTTTGTTTTTGGATATTTTTGCATGGGTTAAACAAGTGCATGCATTAGTATGGAGAGAAAAAATGGGGTGGGTCAATATTGTATCATTTTTAGACATTAATTTTGTTTTATTTGTCTGTATGGTGGATGTTTACTTCTTTGCCATTTCTTGGTTCAAAATTGGCAATGCGCATTGTTAACCCTTCATGCCTAGTGGCAAAATAAACACAACCACATGTTAAATGAAGAAACAACACCGAGGCAGACCTAGCTTCAAAGAGGGGCTGCTAGTGCCTAATCCCTCCAACATGCACGTCCCTGATCACACTGACCGTACATAGTAAAAAAAACATTTATTCACCTTCTCAGAAAAGGCATTGGCTGTTTTCTGCTCACCCGTATTCACGGCATCCATGTAACACCTCTTCTACTGGATCACAAAGCCCAATACACACTTGTACCAAGTGACTTAGTTGGTCTATTGACATGTATTTACCTTTCCTTATTTGGAGGGAGCCTATATTCTAAGCAGGCTATAGATGTGAAATGGGCTGTGATAACCAATCACAGATGCTGCACTCTCCATCCTCATGTCTTCACAATGCACGCACACTGGGTGACGACAGAAAGCTACCTGTGCTTATATAAATGGGTCCCTGAGTGGTTTCCATTTGTTCCTGACCAGTTCGTCATTTTCACATGAAAGGACCAGTCGAACTATAAAAAAACCTCTTCCATCGAGGCCACTTGCCCCTTCTCATAGCTCTGTTTATTTAGAAAGTGTACCAATGTTTATATCAACCTCTGACGTGTTCCTAGCTATTTACATGATTTAGGACCTATTGGTGTGACAATAGGCAGAGGATATGATTATGAGTGAAGTTTTGCTAGCACTGTAATTTCATGAGGAATTAATATATATAATGAAACCATACTGTAGCCAATAGACTGATATGCACTGCTGATGTGCAGACTCCAATCATACAGCAATGACAAAGGAGCATCCTCTCAAAGGTGCAGACAGCACTTGCATGTATCACATCATGATCAGTAACTGCATGCTTTGGTAACCTGCGTAACCCTTTCCCCCTTAAAGTGGCCTAAGCCAGCTAGGTGGTGGTCAAATGTTGTCAGTATTTTCAACTGATTCCAACGGTAATGAAAAACAATTTGACTGAAAATTGTAGATGAGACTTCTCAAGATCAAATGCTGTAGGTCAACAGTTTTCCTTGGCAAACAGCAAATAACTGAGTGCCGAACCCATGCCCAGGAAAGATGTTGACTCAGTCTTAATTCAAGAGGCAAAGGATTAATTGTTGTGTGATACCTTCAGCAGAGCTTATCAGTCCATTGTTCAGTTATTTGTTGTTTCATTATGCATGTATAAGCGTATGATTCCTGATGAAATTGCAGATCCCAGTTTCCCTATTCTTTTCACACATTGAACAACTACCACTGCCTGAGATCCAACCATTCCTTACTGTCCAGTGGCAATGATCTGACTTCACCTGAAACAGCCATCCTGTTGTTACTTAACCATCACTATATTCCTTATTATGCATCCCCCACTGGGGGATGCATATAGTGTTTAGTAGAATTCGAGAGCCGCCGCCGCCGGATTTCTTATTTCTGCTATAACTCTAAGGCATATTTACGAATTACGTTCTATTGTGGTACAAATATTCTACAGGTCTGGGGAATTCTTCTGATCTACCGTTTGTCAAAATCCATTGATTTTTGGATTTTTTATTAAGGGTTTTTGGTTTTTGCATACTCAGCAAAATCAGGCAAAATTGTTTTTTCCCGTATATATCTTGCTTATGGTTGATGATAGGCCCATGGTTACTATTGAACATTGATAGGAAATCACCTATGGGCTTTCTTTTGGTGTTGTTAAATTTGACCTCGAGTGACCTTGAAAGGTCAAACTGAGGTCAAAAGCTTGTTTTCCTTGTATATCTTTGTTACGGTTGATCGCAGACCCATGGTTACTATTGAACATTGATAGGAAATCACCTATGGGCTTTCTTTTGGTGTTGTTAAATTTGACCTCGAGTGACCTTGAAAGGTCAAACTGAGGTCAAAAGCTTGTTTTCCTTGTATATCTTTGTTACGGTTGATCGCAGACCCATGGTTACTATTGAACATTAATAGAAAATCACCTATGGGCTTTCTTTTGGTGTTGTTAAATTTGACCTCAAGTGACCTTGAAAGGTCAAACTGAGGTCAAAAGCTTGTTTTCCTTGTATATCTTTGTTACGGTTGATCGCAGACCCATGGTTACTATTGAACATGAATAGGAAAGTACCTATGGGCTTTCTTTTGGTGTTATTAAATTTGACCTCGAGTGACCTTGAAAGGTCAAACTGAGGTCAAAAGCTTGTTTTCCTTGTATATCTTTGTTACGGTTGATCGCAGACCCATGGTTACTATTGAACATGAATAGGAAAGTACCTATGGGCTTTCTTTTGGTGTTGTTAAATTTGACTTCAAGTGACCTTGAAAGGTCAAACTGAGGTCAAAACATGGTAAGCCATATGTGCTGACAAAGATATTCAATGTCATGCGTGGGGGATGCATATTTGTTTTCGCACAGCGAAAAACTCGTGTCTAGTTTCTTGTCTCACTTTCTGCAAATATCACTTAAAGTTTAATTACCTCTTAATGTTAACCCCCATCTTTCCATTTGCAGTTGATTCATCCTGCACTGCCTGTCCAAATGAATCTCTCCATTTTTTGCATCACACAGTCTCTTTTCATCGGCACTGCTTGAGCCAAAGAATATTTGTGACACTTCTTTTTTTTATTGTGTGGTGTTTCCACCCACCATGAAATTTGTTTTTCTTTTCCTTCCATTGTGGCTCTGTACATTTATATGTCTTCTCCTAGCTTCTATGCATGTAAAAAACTCTGCTTGTGCTTTCATTATTTTATCGCGAAGACCTACCCAACCTACATTGTAGTTCTTCCAACACCACCTCAGATGCTGAACATCTTTTCCCTCCTAACAACCATCTGCCAAATTGTGTATTGTATTTTTGGAACTTTGAAATTACTGAACCTATAATTGCGTTCACTTCTGCCCACAAAAAATGTGGGAATGGCTATCATTTCCCCATAATACCTTACCAAAGTCACACTATGTCCAGTTCTACTGCTTTCTCGGTACACTGTAGCTTCCATCATCTTTGCCTTCTGCATCCTAAATTTTCAATGTTTTATCAAAAATCCAACCTGTAGCTTGAACCATGACCCCAAAATGTAAATTTGTAATCCTCATCTTCCTATGTTAAAAGTATTGATTATCCTCTTGTGTTAACCACTCTTGACTGAACTTCCATCTTTTGTTCATATGTTGCACAACAATTGTTAAAACATTCTGCTTGCTCCCATTCAAATTCTGTTTATGGCCATATTCGCCACGTCATTCTTTGTAATTTTGTAATGAGACATGACGACTGTTATCTGCAAAAAATAAACAGGGATATACATGTACATCTCCCTGCTTTTTTCCCTTTCCATTCCTGACTAGGTCCTCTCCCATTTTTAATAAATAACAGAAAAAATTCTGCAATAGCACACCACTTTGCAATAATCCATTATCCATCAGTGCTGCATGTATCTCTGTTTCCATTCCACATATTTCTGCCACTTGCGGTACTTCCTTCTACATAGCTTGAATAATATGAAGAATTTACTTTAAAATCTTAGTCCTCATAATTTAGCTGAATAACACTGATGTGGTACACTCGCATATACCTTCCTGGTATGGAAAAATTCCAGAAACATTATTTCTATGCCTCCTCTGATTTTCTAAAAGTTGACTTATATTGCTATAAACTACATGAAAGAATATGAAGAAACTACACTGTTTATGTAGACTCTTGCCCATTGGCACCCAACTATGACAGGAGCCCCAAGTGCAGCATTAGTTATTAGTTGTAATTAAGGAAAGGTCAATTGTGTTAATATTGTATTTGTGTCTTTTTGTCCAGAACCACTTGGCATATGAATATTTTCTTGGTAACTTGAATATAAGTATAAGTAAGTGTGCTTACCTTTGTCCTGGTTTCTTCTTGCAGGATTGAACAAGATGAATCTGGAGGAAGATCATGACACCCATGTGTGTCTGAACTGTCAGACCACCATTATGGGTCTGGAAAACTACGTTAGTCACAAGAAGAATGAATGTCCAGCTCGTAAGCCGGATGATCACAGCCAGAAAAATAAGGTTGATCAGCCAATCATGTTACAGGTGACCACAGATGTGACTGCCCATGTACCATCACTTGTCTCAAGTCAAATGAGTCCCAACACCCAAAGCCGAACATCAGCATCAGCTTTAGCAGCCACTGCCTTGAGCCCAGGCAGTAGTCGTGTGGTGGACCCAAATATGGTGCTGTATACAGGGAATGGTGATAAACATTTGAATGATTTCTTCTCATCTTTGGAGCTACAGAGTCGTGATTCTGGTCATGGCACTAACCTCAACAAAAGCATGAGTGAGAATAAACCTGACCACAGCCAGAATGATGGGTTACAGCTTAATGTTCATAAAGGCTCAGCTATGGTCAGTGACCCAGTTACAAAACACTTTGGTGTAGATGAAGGGTTAGAACAGCAGAAGTCATTGCGAATTGCAAGTATTCTGAATGATTTAGGCTTCAGCAGTGACTCTGATGCACTGCTGTCTGATGATGACATTCTGGACTTCAGTGATGAAGAGTACCAGCCACCTCGTTGTCACACAGGTGGTAAATGGAAACCAGGATCTCCACCCTATCGTAGTAGAGGCAAGTGGAGACCTGGGGGCAAGCCTTACACCGTAACGTATGCTGGCAAAGGTAAAAATAATGAACATATGCAGGATGGAAAGTCTGAGGAACCAACTCAGTCAGGAGGAAAATGGAAACCTGGAGAGGGTCCTCACTATTCAGGTGGTAAATGGAAACATGGGGAAGAGTCGCATTCCAGTGGTGGCAAATGGAGATCTGGAGATGGTCCCCAGCACACAGGGGGAAAGTGGAGGTCAGGTGATGGTCCCCAGCAGACTGGTGGCAAGTGGCACAGTGATCTTCAGCAGCATGCAAGTGGCAAGTGGAAATCACACTTGTCACAACATGCTCAAGAAGAACCACCTCAGAGTGGTGGGAAATGGCATGATGTCATGTCGCATCCTGTGGGGTCCAAGTGGAAATCACATCAATCTCATATATCAGACCGTGAGCCATCACAAAGTGATGGGAAGTGGCACGGAGATATATCCCACCAAGATGGAGCAAGATGGAAGTCACAGCACTCCCATATTTCTGAAGATGAGCCAACATCAAATGGTGCCAAGTTGCATGGAAATCCATCTCATTATGCTGGAGACAAATGGAAGGCTCAGATTCAGCATCAAGAACATCAAACCAGTGGCAAGTGGCATGAGGATTTTTCTGCACAGACTGGGGGAAAGTGGAGGTCACACCAGGCTCATATTTCAGAAGAGGAGCCCTCTGAGACTGGGGGCAAATGGCCCCCAGGGGAAATTTCAACACATACAGGGGGTAAGTGGAGACATGGAGAAGACACTGCTTCCACCGGAGGCAAATGGAAAAGTAGAGCTTTTACTGACAATCTGGAGAGGGAGTTGTTTGGAAACCAAGAGAGCAGCTATGACTCTGGAGAGATACTGGATAGCGTCAAAGAGACTAGAGGCTTGCCAACTCTTTTTGATACTATTGTAGATTCTGTGATGAAACCCAAGACAGGAAAGTATCAAAAGGTCTCCAGTCAGGTACCAAGTGAGGTGTCAGAGGCCAGTGAACCAGCTGAAGCAGTGTCACCAGCTTGTGAGAGTCAAACTGTGAAAACCAATGCTGGAAGTGTGGCCAATTCAGACCAAACTCCAAAATGTGTGGAAGCTCAGGACATACATTGTCTGGAGGCAGCAGAAATTGAAATTCAAAACGAAACTGAAGACTGTGAAGAGACTGCAGATCCGGGTGACAATCAGACAGAGAAATTTACTTGTCATACCTGCAACAAGTCGCTGAGCTCCAAGGCCAGCTATGAGCGACACTTCACCACCACCTACCACTTCAAACGTGCTTCGTGCGTGTCAGCATCGTCACAACCTGTGAGGCAACGGAAGCATTGTGATGATGATATGATTGAATGTCCAACATGTAACAGAAGTTTTTATAGTAAATACAACTATGTCAGGCACCTACTGACACCATCTCACGAAAAGCGTGTCCAGTCGGAGAATGTGCCATACCTTCTGGATGAAACCTACCAAGTTCTGCTCCTACGACAAAGTGTCTTTCAATGTCGTGTGTGTAGTTTCTATTGCAACTTGAGCTCTGATTTGCACAACCACATGAAAACCTCTGAACATGTTGAAAACGTGGATAATCTAGTGGGACCACTTCTCTGTGTGCGATGTCGGTTTTTCTCAACCAGCAACAGCAGTATGTTGCAGCACATGCTGACAGAAGAACATCAGAAAATGATACAGGAGGCACAGAGGCCGTGTGTGATAAGGGAGTGCCGATACCAGATATCATGTCAGATCTGTGGACTCAAGTTACACTCTGCTGCACAGCTTACCAAACACATCCGTGCTGCCCATCAACCCACTAGTAGCCGCAGACGAGGCAAATACCCCATAAAACCAAGGTGTGCACACTGCAATGTGCAATGTCAGTCTCGTGCTGCTCTTGCAATTCATATTCGACGACGCCATACCAAAGAAAAACCCTTCAATTGCAGGGAATGCAACATTGGGTTTGCAGACAAGTATTCCCTGTCCTTACATGAGAAAAGTCGACGACATCTTAATGTCATTCTTCAGATAGGAGACAACAGGCAGAGCTTAAAGGATCCCAGAAAAAATAAACCACAGACAAGATATAAATGTGATCATTGTGACTTTAGAACTAATAAGTACAAAGACCTTAGACCCCACTACATTGAGTGCCATACTAACAAAACCTTCTTTTGTCAGGCCTGTGATTTGACCTTTACCAAAGTCAACTTCTACAATATTCATCTCAAATCAGCATCTCATCACAGAAGAGCACGCCTGGCCCAAGAGAAGCCAGAACAACGGTGGAAATGTCCAAAATGTACAAAGAGCTTCTTTGGGGAGGATGATCGTAAACTTCAATTGCACTTATTGTCTCATGAGAGCATTGTCAGTGAACAACAACTCAGGGAATCAGAGACCACAGAATTTGTTGGGATCCATGCGAAGTTCCACAATTTCCTCCGAAACCTTCCGAGGGGTAATATTCTTGTTACTTGTCCAGAATGCAAGAAAACTTTGGGAAAGGGGAACATATATTCACATCTAAGGCAGCATGATGGTAGTCTGCCTTTTCGCTGTATGTATTGTGAACAGAGATTTGCAGCATCAGGTGTGCTGCAGCGACACTTGAAACGACATCTGAACATCTTGGATCATGTCTGTCCCGTATGCAACAAAGCTTTTGTTAAGAAGTCAAATCTGAAAGATCATATGTACACCCATAATAAAAGTGCACCCAAACCATACACTTGTGATATTTGTAATCAGAGCTTTCACTTGGCTTGGAGACTTAAGAGTCACATGAAAATACACCAGGACAAGCCATTTAAATGTGGCCAAAAGGGATGTCGACAAAGCTTTACGTACAAGTCCGCATTGATGTATCATGTACGTGTACACACTGATGAGCGGCCATTTTTATGTGACCTCTGTGGGTATTCTGCTAAGGTGAAACAACAGCTGGTACGACACAAACGTACACATACAGGGGAGCGGAGGTACAGTTGTGAATACTGCCCGTACAAGGCAATGAACAGCACACATTTAAGGCGTCACATGCGAATTCACATAGGTTCAAAGCCCTACAAGTGCCCATATTGTGACTACACATGTAACACACATGAAAACATTCGCAAGCACATCCGCAAGACCAAGAAACACGCAGGACTGAAAATCTATCCATGCCGCATGTGTTCTTATGGCACAGATGATGCCAAGGAATTTAAAGATCACATTTTAACAGTGCACAACATTGATGAGAAGGACATCGGTGTTTCTTCTGTGTATTCTGGCCTCTATGATAACTCATTTGATCCATCCACATTGCCTGAAGGGGCCAGGGCACTTCCTGTCAAAGAAAAACAGGACAAGTCAGAGAAAATTACTCCAATCAAAGAGAAAAGTCCTAATAAGAAAGCAAAAAAGGCCAAACAACAGACAGTAGATCATGCTTATAGTTGCAGCCAGCAGGCCCAGGACCAGTCTAATGAGTTGCGTCCCCTACCTTCACAGTTCCCCTTCTACCCTCTACAAATAGACCTTGGTACTCAGGTTAAACATGAGACTGCTGAAACAGTGTAATTTGCAATTTTTTTTGTTTAGCCTCCCCCCCCCCCCCAAAAAAAATGAATATATATATATGGGGATATAAATTGTGTTAGTAGGTAGACAGCATGGATAGTGGAGTGTATCATGCTACTGGAAATACTGGATTCAAATTACCATTTAACAATAATAATAGTGGTGCAGCTTAATAAGGGAGAAAGGCATATGTTTTCAGCCAATGAATTACCCTGAATGAAAAAATATTCAATAAAATCAAAGAGATCGTGTCAGCTATGATATGGGTAGTCTATACGGATCACTGGGATGCAGGGGATTGAAAAGCCACACAAATTGGTTGTAATATGGAGATTCTATCCAACATATATAGGTCAGAAAAACAAAAAAAAGTTATTTTATCTGTTTATTCCCAATCAGTTTTGACCATAGTGTGCCTTCACCAAGGGATGAATAAAAATTTACATGACATGACATGATGATCATTGCGTATTATTTACATGACAGAAACTAGTTCTGATTTACAGACTTGTTGGGCCAGTATTGGTCCAAAAGGAGCAGACTATTATACGTAAATATGTACATTGGCTTCTGTGACCTGTATATGTTGATAGAACATCTGGAGTATAAAATGTTTAATTGCTGACATTTTAACATGTTTAAGGGGTTGGATCATATACTATATAAGTGGAAATGTTCCTGGAGACTTAGAATTTAATTTCCTGAGTTTTCCCAGATAAAACCATACAGGAAAATAAAAACGGACATTTTTGACAGTGACTGCTAGTTATAAGTGGCGGCAAGGAACATGTTTTCGGACTGTTAATGTGGAAAATAAACACTGCAAAATTTTCATTTTTAACAAAGTCGGGAAATTTTCCAGTTGGGAATATTTCAACTTGTACAGTACAGTAGTTCCCCCTCTTATGAGGCCCCTGTCACCAGAGGTCACCCCTCTTGAAAGGCCACCATTCTCTTGCATAAAGTATGTATTTCCATTATATTCTCCCCTCAAGAGAGGCCACCTCCCTTACAGGCCCACTTTTTGGCTGCATTTGGGGTGGCTTACTAGAGGGGGACCACTGTATAACATATGGGACTGGGCTGTGGCACTTCGTTGCAAACTGTTCTTTTGTATGACTGGTTTCATCACATCACATGACTTGCTAGAGACCGATAATACATGCATCAAAGCTTTATCATGTTTATATGCAGTATACCAGGGTATAACTACAATGTAACTTACATCAACCTGCATGCTAGTACATACTTGGGAAAGACCGATACAAAGTTAAATTATAGTCTTTTAAGATATGATTTAATATAATAGTCAAAGGCCAGGATTTACATGCCTCAGATTCCAACTTTATTGCAATGGATACTTTCAAACAGCCTTTGAAGTTTATAAATTATTTCTTGACCTTTTGTTTTATTTTATTTTTTTAATTCGGTTGACTTGATGATCTTTTGATTGTCGTCCGTCTGTCCATCCATGCATTGTTGCCATGGTCATCTGTTCATGTTTACATTTTTACCTTGTTTTATGAAACCATTTGCCAGATCCTCTTCAAATGTGGTCAAGATCTACCTTGAATGGATGTCGACCAAGTCTGTTCAAATGGTCATGCTCTAATAATTTTTTTCTTTTTTGGGGGGTGGGTTTTTTTTTTTTTTTTTTTTTTTTTTTTTTTTTGCCAAATCTTGGAAAAATTCTTTGTAACCACTTGGCCAACTGCTTTGAGCGTGTTGAGAGTGCAGAGGAACACTGCTGGGTTTGGTATCCCTAGACTGTTAACTGTTCATTGGATAGCTGAATTTTTTTTTTCTTAATCTAGTTTTAAGTGTTTTCACTATATTCAATCAATTTTTGCAAAACCGTTACTCAGGTTAAGCTGAGAGTTGACAGAATTACACCTTGTGGCAGGGTTGCATACAGTCCTATAATATTTATACAAGCTAGTCAACCGCTATGGCAATGGTAAGTGACATTTTGACTTCTGTTTTGAGTTTGTTAATTTGAAAGGGATATTTCAAATACTCACAGTTCCATAGCTATGGTTTAAGCACATTTTATTTCAAAAAACCATTGGAAAACAGGCACCAGTTCCATGGCTTTGTATGGTGATGTCAGCCATTGTGTCAGTACAGTGAAACCTGTTTTGAGAGACCACCCTTAAGGCAGACCAAAAAGTGGTCACATTAAGCAGGTGGTCTCTCAATGGAGGTGCAATAACCTGGAAAAGATAGTAAAACGGACTTTGAAAATATGGTCTTAAAAGGTAGGTGGTCTTTCATTACAGTGGCCTCTCAAAACAGGTTCTACTGTATACATAACTAACTTTGTCCTATATCCAGGCACTTGTGCGTCCTGTGCATAATTATGATTAAACAGGCACAGGAACAGCTTTGTTGTGGTGTCCTCTGGTGCTGTTGCTTTTGACCTTGAGTGACTTTGAAAGGTCAAATTGAGGTCGGTGACCATAAAATTTTCTTTTCTGCAAAGTCATATCTCAGGTTGACCAGAAACTTCGTAAAGTGTTCCCAGTCAGAGATAGCCAAGCAAGTTGTTCATAAAATGTTGCTGTGCATTCCTGATTTTTTTAACTTTGTTCATTTTAGGTACATGTATTTATTGAATTGTATGCATATATTCCTATTGATTACAGGACAAGTCAGTCCGCATTCTGATAGTAATTTACATGATATATATATATATATATATATATATATATATATATATATATATATATATATATATATATATATATATATATATAATGTATATGTTACTGGCCACAGTTGAAGATGAGCACTCCTTTGTTCATTGGGGACTTACTTTTAGCAGCAGAACTGAGGCCAGCTCAGCACAGGCTATTCACATAGCCTTCATTTTTCCCAACAGTAATCATCCTAACAAGAAACAAACTGAATGTAAATGGGCCAGAACTGGGAACCAACATGCACCTTTACTCACAGTGGTCATAAAGTACCAGGGTTTGCAACTGGAACATGTATGAAAGGATAAAACTGGAAGAACATTAATTTACAAATTTATTGTCTGCAACAGCGTCCATTTTTTTTTTTTTTTAATTTTATTTATTTTTTTTTTGTTTTGTTTTGTTTTTTTTTTTTTTCCTGTGTTTTTATTTTTCTATATTTATTTTTGTGACCAATGAAGGCAAACAATACTTGACCACATTTCATACAAACATTGAGTCAGATGACCTTCAACACTTCCAAGTCCTCAATACCAGACATCTGTAAGCTTGGTTGTATGGTACACATCAATGCATTTTTTAGGTCTGTTGTCACCCCCTGGGATGACCAAAGCCCCAGCCAGGATATACATGTACAAGGGGAAAAATCTCTGGAGGAAGTTCATGGAATATAGTCCGAAGTTAACATAGAATGCAGTCCTCAGTTGAGATTCCTACCTTCAGGATCTGTCGGCATTGAATACATGTACCATACCATACAGTGCTACATTTAAAGGATGATCCATGGCCATCATTTGGAGCTGTTCTTTTAAAGAGAAATATGGCTCTGTAAAAAATTAGGGGCTGAAATAAGGGGTTTTTGCTTATTTATGTATAGTTTATGCAGGATAAAGTCACCATCTAAAGAAATGTTATGACCATTTAAAGAAATAATATTCTGTATGTACAATAGTTATTGTAAAGCAGAGATTGCCAAAGAAGACAGAACTATCAGAAGATGCATTTAGCCTTTGACATTATTGTGTTAATGTAATATATATATATATATATATATATATATATATATATATATATTATATATATATATATATATATATATATATATATATATATATATGCATATGCAAACCGGCAAGTTATATAAGGATAAAGAAAGTGCAAAAATTTTAACTGAGAGTGTATAGTTTCCTATACACTTGGTTAAAACACTCTGCAAATGTTGTGAGTGCATTTTAAAATTGTTGTAGTTGTAGTTTGTTCGTTTTTTTTCTTGTTTGTTTGTTTGTTTGTTTTTTTTGTTTTTTTGTTTTTTTTTTGAAAGAAAGGAAACCTTAAAGGGTATATAGTTGCTGAAGAGATATGAACATTTACACCCAGATCAGACTAAGTTTAACTTACAAGGATGTCAAAGTTGGGTGCTCATCATAATGAGGACTGTGAAGTGAATATTTAACTGAATATGTGTACTTTTTATGCGTTTAAATCATTATACACGAATAGAGTACTATATACTTGGGATGTGTTAATGTATGGATGAGAGAAAAAAATGCAGAGGTATGAAGGAAGAAACAAACTGATATACATGTACTATAATTTGTAAAGCTGATGGGACTCAGAAAGTGTGTATCTCTGCTGGCAATATAACTTTGCTGGTATTTGAATAAGGGCGCTCGTACAGATATTTACATACATGCATGTACATGGACCTTCTATTAAATGTATACTTATCAAGCTATTTGTGCCTTGTGTCTGATGTTATTTTGGTAATGCAACAACCAAAAATATTAAGCTTCCCAGACCTTTGTTTATAGTATGCTGGTGTGCTATGTGGAAAAAAGCAATTCAGCTTTCTGTTTACTTGCATGTTAGGGTAAAAGAGGAGTCTTGACTTTGCAGCTATGTACTTAAGAAGAAGAAGGAGGAGGAGGAGGAGGAGGAGGAGGAGGAGGAGGAGGAGGAGGAGAAGAAGAAGAAAATACAATTGTTTAAAATCTGAGTCAGTATTTCTTTCTATATTCTGCTTTAATGGTACATTGTTAATTGACTGAATAAGACCTGTATAACGTGATGATGAACTGGGAGTTGTTATTCCTCACAGTTTAGAAGAAACAATTGTTTATAATCTGAGTCAGTATTTCTTTCTATATTCTGCTGTAATGGTACATTGTTAATTGACTGAATAAGACCTGTATAACGTGATGATGAACTGGGAGTTGTTATTCCTCACAGTTTGTAATCAGTTGGAACCAGGTGATTGAGACTAGATTCCTGGAAAATGGTGGTGTAGTGGCCCCTCCTGAAATGTCAGCATTCTTGTGCAGAAAGTATGTTTTTTCCACTATACTCTTCCCCTCAAGAGAGGCCACCCCTATTACAAGGCCAGTTTTTGGCTGTATTTTGGGTGACTTTATAACGGGGGGGGGGAGGCACTGAATTGGATTGGACAGGAGTGTGTAAAATTTAATTCAGGTCCTTAATGAATTTTTGTAGTTTTAGTTCAGCTTACTTGCTAGTCAGGCTGAGCTTTTAGGAGGCTGAGTCATCCATGCACAATTACATTTTTGACTTCTCCAAAACCTTCAGCCAGATTCACTTCAAACTTGGTGGGGATGTACCTTGGGTGGGTCTCTACCAAGTTTTTCAAATGGTCATGTATCAGTGATTGTATTTTATTTTTTTTTCCTTTTGATGGCAAATCATAAAAAATCTCCGAAGAAACCCAATTGATATCACACAGGAACACTTGTAGCTCTTAATTTGTTCACCAGGTGGTGCTTCAATTTTCTATATTGTGATTTTTTTGTGTGTTTTTGCTATTTTCAACTTCTCCAGAACCATCACTCGAACAAAGCTGAAACTAGGTGGATATGTTCCTTGTGAAAGGGTCAAACAAAGTTGTTCACTAGGCGGCACTGCTGTAGATTTTACTCTTCACTGTAACTTGCGAACTACTTGAACTGGGACCTTGATATTGCACATGTTTGTGTTCTTCCATAGAGATCAGACTTGCTACATGGGTGATCTTGATCCTATTCCTATTCCAAATTGGGATGAATCTCCAGGTAAACTGAGCATGGGCTGTTCACACAGCCCTCTTGTTTAGGTCAGGTTTGAGACAGCTGCTGTTATTATTTAAGGATTGAAATAAAAAAATGAGTACTATGAGTTTTTAATGGGTGTTGCCTTATGCAGCATACATGTAAATAATGTTGCCAAAATGCTTACAAGCAGGGCAGGGACTGGTGTGATTATTAGCTCAGCTGACTTGTCAGTCAGCTGAGCTTATAGGATTGTCTGTCATCCGTTGTCCATCCACAATTCACATTTTCAACTTCCCCAAACCACTTGCCAGATAACTACAAACTTGATGGTAATGTATCTTGGCTGGGTGTACCAAGTTTGTTCAAATGGTCATGCTTCGGTGATTTTTAGCTCAGCTGACTTGTCAGTCAGGTGAACTTATGTTATGTCTAGGCATACGTCATCCACAATTCACATTTTCGACCTCTTCTCCAACATGTCCTAAACCACTGCCCAGATTCACTTAAAACTTGGTGGGAATGTAATTTGGGTGGGTCTCTACCACATTGGTTCAAATGGTCATACTCCAGTGAATTTTGGATTTTTGATGATTTTGTGGTTCTTCTTTTTTGACCAAATCTTACAAAATTTTCTCCAAAACTGCAAAGCCAATTGCTTCATAATTGCATAGGGACACTTCCATGGACCCCCAGACCTTAATTTGTTCAAGTGGTGGCACTGTAGTTTGTTGTTGTTGTTGTTGTTGTTTTAACAAATTTGTGTGTAATAGTATATTTTACTTGTCCAAAACTGACTGAGATTGTGCTGAAACTTGGTGAAAATGTAGCTTGTGGAAGGGGTCAACATAAATGTTCACCAAGTGGTGATACTCTAGATCCCTGATTTTTAACAAATTTTTCAATTTGGGTATTTGTCCGTTTAAGGAAAGCTCTCATGAACCTTAAATTCTAGCTTATTAACATAGTCACCATATTACTGGATATGTGTTGAAGTATGAAGACATTTTTTGTATCATATTCTTTTTTTTTATGAAGATAAAACTTCAAATCTATTTACATTGTATAAGCAAGGTGTCCATCATTAGATGAAACCATGCAAAGATTCCAACCACTAGGAATGTTGTGCATGGAGGTTTAAGGAGCATCCATGGTAACTACCACTGGATAGTGAACAGTATTGTTGGGTCAACTCTGCAGAAAAGTGCAACATAAACAAGCTGCAGCACACCACACAGTAAAGTGTCCCAACTACTCTAGTCTGTCAGATTAACACTCAGGCATGTGAAGTAGCAATTGTGTTTCCTGGAATTACTGTGCAAACACTTGCAGAGCCTAGTCTTTGATAAGAGTACTGTCTTTTTCCCATGATCCTTGAAGATTTACCCATGATGCCTGAAAATTCCTTTAGAGTTCCACACACCTTGTACTTCCTGTGATTAAGACAAATTAATGGATTTCCACCTGAAAAAAATAGGCAAACAAGTTGAAACATCATTCTTGCATTTTTATGCCCCCCTTCGAAGAAGGTGGGGCATATAGCGTTGCACATGTCGGTCGATCGGTCGGTCGGTAGACTGTGGTTTCTGCACAATAACTCAAGAAGTTTTTGAGCTAGGACTTTGATACTGTACAGGTGTATTATTCTAGTCAAAAGCTAGGCACAGTTTGAAGATGGGTGACCTTGACCTAATTTCCAAGGTCACAGTGGTACCTGAGTCAACTTTGGTTTCCGCAACCTTGACCTCACTTGCATTTTAGAGGTAGCACTTTTATATTGCACAGCTTTATGGTTGCCTATAAGGGCTAGTTTGAGTTTGTAGATGGGTGACCTTGACCCAGTTTTGAGACACAGACAGTAGACTTCCTGTGGTTTCTGCACAACAGCTGAGGAAGGTCAAGTGAAAATGAGTGACCTTGCCCTAATTCCAAGGTCATAAAGCCACTTTGCTGAATATGGTTTCTAAATGATGACTAATTTTTCGGCTATAACTTTTCTATTGTCCAGGTTTTTAATCGTTTTTTAAGGGCTAGGTTAAAGTTTAAAGATATGTGACATTGATATATGATCAACCTTCACTAATTTTGTAAGGTCACGAGTGCCCCATCTACCACTATCAATAGGGTAGCGAGGGCAAGGGTAATGAGGGCGGGGTCATCTCATGTCCTTTAATGCATGCATTCCTGTTGATCACTGTATATCCAAGTCAATAGGGATTACAATGCAAATTCACATTTTTTACTTCTCCAAAGCCATCAACCCAAATTAACTTTAAACTTGGTGGTGATGTATGGCAGGTGGGGCTCTACCAAGTTTGTTCAAATGGTCACACCCCTGGGATTTCTGGATTTTTATAAAAAAATTTTGTTCATTTTTTGGAAAAAATTGTCTCTAAAACTGCTCTGCCAATTGCATGGGAACACTTCTGCAGATCACCAGCCCTTAACAGGTGGTTCTGCATTTTTTTTTCAATATTTTATCGATTTGTGTGTGTTTTCACTTTTTTTTTTTTTTAATTCTTCAAAACTTTCACTCAAATTGTTGTAACATGTGGTGGAATTGTTGCTTGTCGGAGGGTTAAACAAATATGCATCACTAGGTGGTGATACTTTGGATGCCAAATTTTTAAAGAATTTTCAATTCAGATACCTTTTGGTTAATACATACATTCCGATTGATAACCATGTAAGTCAATGGGGATTGCAATGTAAACTTACATTTTTGGGATGCGGTGAAAGGAATAATTTCAAGAGGAGTAATAATATTTGAAAAACCACATTTAGAAACAATTATTTGTTTGTTTGACTATTAATTGATTTTTTGGGGGTGTCCCCCTGATAACTAAGCCTTGTGTTCATAAGATTGAGGGAGGGTGAAGGCGTGGAGAGTGGGCAAAGGTTTCGAAAAGAAGAAAAAAGAAACAAACTAGAAAAAAATTGATTTGATTTTCAGCAAATATGCCTGTGTTCCTGGAAAACCTTTAAATATTGCCTATTCTGTATTTGTTTAACTCCTGCAACAATAATTTTTCATGAGGCTAAGTCAAAAACCTATAAATTGAAGTTGGAAAGGCACCTCAGTCTATTATAATTTTGAAGCTTAATTCCAGATTTAAATTTTGTGTATTTGCATAAATCAGACTTTGATTCATGGTTTATTGGATGAAGCTATCCCACAAATCTATCAATTGAAATATGGAATGACACCTCAGTCTATAACAGTTTTGGAGATATTCAACTTTTGAATGTTTCAAGTGCTTCTAATTAGCATGATTGCTACAGTTTTTGTTCACTCTCCATTAGATTGGCAGGTATCACAAACCTTTATATACTACTGTCAAGTTTGTGTTTATCTGTAATAGGTTGGAAGATATGGTGCTTTTAAAATTTTAATAGCCCCTAATTTTGCAGAATTTTTAACATGTTCCAGACAAGTATGTACAACTTTGTTAGTAGGTCTGTCACCATGCCAAGCTTGGTACCTTTCGGAACAATAGTGTCCGAGAAAAACTGACCACAAAACTCACACGGAAATAAAGAAAGAATAAAGTTTAAGGAAAAACTAGAAACTTCAATGCAAATCTGTGTGCCATCAAAAGTTGCAAATATTAAATGCTACAACTTTTGTCTTTTGGTACTTCACATTCCATTAAGCTCAGGGCTGGATGAAAATTTTAAAGTCCAAATGACCTTGACCTTTGACCTTCAGAGGTAACATGTAAATTACGAAAAATGTACATTGTTACAATACCTATAATTTAAGGCCAGCATGAACCAAATCAGACGAAAAGTGACCAAGTTATGGCTAGATGAAACTTTCAAAGGGCTGGATGACCTTGACCTCTGACCTTTAGAGGTCACATGTAGATTACAAAAATATGCAGTGTACCAATACCTACAATTTGGATTCAACATGGTAAAAATTGGATGAAAATTGACAGCGTTGACCTTTGACCTTTAGAGGTCACATGTGAATTACCGAAATGTGCAGCATTGCAAACATATTAATTGAAGTTGGATTGGTTACCTGTACCTATAATAGTTTTGGAGAAATTCAAGATTTATATTTTCAAAAGGCCCTAATTTGCATAATTTTCAAAACCATTGAACCTCTTTACAAAAACTGAAGACGTCATGTATGGAGCCTTGGAGGTATAATCATGCGAAGTTTTGAGTTTATTCAAATGAAATGTTAGACGAAAGAAAGAAAGAAAGAAAAAGAAAATATGCCTGTGTTGGCACACAGACACAACGACAAATCTGTATTAACAAGGTAGGGGCTCCATTCTAGCCCCTACCTATTAACAAAGATCGGGGGAGGGGGGCGGAGGCGAAGCAGGGAGAAATTTGGAAACCTGGATGAACTAACGTGAAAGTATGTTTCACCAGCGTCCTTCAACTTGCCTCGTTTTCACCAGAGCGCCATTTTGGAATTTGTTTACCTTGGTGTACACAGTTGCTAGTATTTAAATGTGTGTGTAGCTCTCGAAAATTTTGTTTCTGGTTGTTTCTTAAATGACATAACAGAAATGCAGAAGCTGGACGTACATGGAAGAGAGTCTGGCAAGATATGGCACCGAAAGCCGTCCAGCAACACTGGGGACAGGTGAGTGTTAAAAGTACCAAACTTGGGACATGTTTCTTCATGTTCGTGCTGGCACAGTTAAAAGCAAAGGTATCTGCATAATAGCCCTGTGGTTTGATGTCCAGAACGGAATGCCAGAAAAAAATCACATTGCTACGCCAGACGCCCTCTCTTTAAGTTTTGTTACTGCATGGGCCCTCTATAAACCCTCATACCTCACAATCTGTGTTTCTATCAGGATTTTTTTCAGAGGGTCCCGACCTGAAAGAGTCAAATTTTTAGCTTTATTTTGCAAAATTAACAAAGAAAATATAGGAAGTTGCAGTTGGGACCCTGTGAATTTTGCTGAGGGGGTATTTCATGATTTGAAAGGGTGATATACCCCCATTTAGGGGTTAACAGAAACTCATGACAATTCTCACCGAGCTAAACTTTAGAATGGGTCCAAGATTCTCTGCAGTGAAACCCAGCTACAAACTGTACATTCAGGTATGGAAAAGACAGTATATTCAGTGGGCATTGTTCCTTTGACATATGTATATATATATTTTTTTAATTCTCCCTCCCCCCCACCCTGAAAAAAGAAGAAAATATATACATATAGATCTATTGTTATATTGTTAACTTGTTAGCCAAAAAACAGTGGCATCCTAAACATTATTGTTGCAAGGGACTTGAATTCACTACATCAGGTCACAAGTTACTCAACTTTGTCAGCAATAAGAGTTTCACTTTATGTCTTTACAAATTCAGGAACCTACTTGTATTCCCTGGGGGCCCCGGAGTGATTGCTCGGTAGACCTGTTGGAACTGAGCACAGAGCCTCCAGTACGATTACCAGCATGGCCTAAGCTTCTGGTTCTGCCGGGGATGAGGGCGTTCCACAGGAACCCTCCAGTGCTCAACCTCTATGTTTGGTGGTTTTCTACCAGCACATCTGCGACAGAGGCGCTCTGTATAGGCCTCAGATAGAATTGGCTGAGCAGGGTTTCGATCTTCTTCTCTGTCTACTCAGCTCAATAGAACATGTTTTCTGACTGGTACACCGGTAATTGAATCCACCTGTGGTCTCCGCGCATTGCAGACATTGCCAACTGCTGTTGTATCAGTGAGAAGTGTTAGGTAACAGCTCGAGAACAGTGGAGGGTTTCTGATCAGCCATCTTTTCAACCCTTTCTTTTTTTAGGTTTTTTTTTTTTATAATAACCTTTATTCATTCCTTTTACAATATGTGGTTGCTTACTTGTTCATGCATCCCGTATAAACACAGTGCAACTATGTTGTTATATATTTTCCAGGCTATTTGCAATTTTTGACGAGTTTCTGTCATATACATGCATTTTGTCATTTTTAAACATCAACATCTTTTCAACCCTTGCAAACTTCTTGAGATTTGCATTAGGAGCAATCCCTATCTGTCTGCACTTAAAGCATCTTTCAACACTGACAGACCGGCATCGAGACAGATCCCACTGAGGTGCTGCTTGTTTTAGTTATGTTGAAGAAGCGGCCCTTTGGGTGCCTTGAGGACCCAAGGCAGGTCCACCTCAAGTACTGGACATGGAAAACTTGTTTTCTGTTGACACTCACTTCAGCGGCTCCAAGAACCGAGATCCAAGCTTCAGCTCACGACTGACTCCAATGGTCACCTGATCACTCCCAGGTGACACTGAGGCTTCACTTGGGCTTCCTTGCAAAGAACCAAGTGGCTCGAGGTCCGGCTGTGCCATGGCCTTCAAGGGTTTTACCATGTGCTATGGACACTGCTCTTCCCCTTAAGGAAAGAGCCTTGTGTCCCATGAGAGCCCTTCGTCGGTACCTTTCACGCATGGATGGACTCAAAGGACAGAGGTCAGTCCTGTTTCTACCACTGAGTAACCCGTGTAAGGAGCAAGTTTGCAGAAACACGATTGCTTAGTGGATTAAGCAGAAGATCGTTAAGGCTTATGAGATCCCGCTGGAAAGGCTTGGTGCCTTGCAGCTTGTCTCAGCCAGAGCTCACACGATGCGAGCCTATCATGCCTCCTGGTGCGCCCTGCAGAACATCACAGTTGTCAACATTCTGTGGGCCTGCCAATGGCCATCATCTATGACCTTGGCCGAGCACTACTTGGGTGACATGATAGTGCTAGAGGAAGGCATGTACGCCTATGCTGGCATCACAGACTCCTTTGCTTATGTTCCAATACTTGTCCGTTAGACTTTCCAGAACTCACCAAAGTAGCCCCTGCAATAAATCTTGGTGCTCTTGTCATTGATCAGAGGCAGTCTATTGGTCGGCGCACTTCTTATTGGGCCTATGGCATTATGCCAAATGGACCTAATCTCAGACCAGTATCAGGCAGAACTTTTTTCCTGACGTCCCAGCTGTTGCCGGTTTGACTTGGGAGTTCACTTCCCTCAGGAACCATATCCAGCCGCCCCCCCCCCCCCAGTCCCTGCCACATGATGCAGCTGAAGCTGATAGCATCCATCCACAAGGCGGAGAGCTGTCATGTTTGTGGGTGAGCTCCGGAAGGTTCAGTGCAGTCCCATGCTGGTCAGTAAGGAGGGTTTCAGGTTTTGGCCAAATTCTTCTGTCAGCGGCCTCAACTCCACATAGCTCTGAGGTTTTCCCTTCAGACATTGCCTCCACACTCTAACCCATGGTTACCCCTAGGCTGCCAGTCCCAGTGGTCAGTTTGCCATTAACATTACACTCTCCACCTGTACATTTGTATATTGGCAAATGGTGGTTGAGAGGTAACTTTCCGTAACTAACACGAGATACTTTTAAGTAATATCAGCATTAGGATGCATACTTGCCTCTTGACCACCAGAGAGGCCCACCGGACCAACCCCGCTTCCTCTTTCAGCTTATGTTAACTGACCATTGTCCAAAAGAGGAAGAATGATACAGGGAGCATGCACACCAGGAGTCACACCAGTTCCAAAGGAACCGAGAGAGCTCCACGGGACCGTCAGGTTTTCAGAATCAAGTGATTGAAACTCAACTCAATTTCATGGGCGTTCAACCCAGACACAGAGGTCCAGGTAAATGGTGGTTGAGAGGTAAGTATACTTACTATTACTGATATTACTTGAAAATGTCTCGTATCTATGAAGTAGACTGATAAAATGAGGCAGTTCAAGCAGGTTTAGAGTACTTTGTCTTATGGTTCTGAAAATCTGTGTCAACATTTTTTTTTTCAGTTTTTATCATTGCATTTGTACCTGTTCATTTTTCAGAGAAAATTATGCATAGTTTTACAATTGGTGGGGTGATGAACTATATATTATGCTATACTGTACTAAGAAGCATAAATTTGTAGTTCATTCTGTCCTCCACCGCCTTCTATTAGACTGGTGCAGTTAAAATTCTTAAAAAGTGTTCTGTGTGCCCCAATCAATAAAATGTGACATTTGAAAATTTTGAACACCCTTCATCACATAGATAGCAAATTTTGCTGTCAAAAATATTTTCTTTGTTTTTAAACTCCATTTTTCATGGGCTGTAATCAGGTAATATTCACCACTCATATGTTCAGTGTAAGTTTTACTTTTTGACATTTTATCATAGTTTTACATGCACCAGGCTATTAAAATAAAAACTTTGAATCCGTGTTCCTTTTGTAGTGTCAAAATTTGTGTTTTTACCTGTGTATACAATACCATAATGTTGATGTCCTATGGTGTGTTTCAGGCCATTGGTTACAGTTACAAACAGTGTGTCCAGTGCCCTGTCTGTACCGGCACGCAATGTGAGATTCCTCCATGCAGCGTTTGATGTGACGGGAGACAGGTTTATTTCTGCTGACCACCATGGTCACATCTACCTTTTTGATGTCAATAGAAACAGGTGAATATTTAAAGTGGACAAATTAAGGTGTTATTTGTCGAAATGGCAACAGTGGTGGAGGCTTGACCATTGACTTTAATTTGATACAGCTATGAGCCCTGTGAGGCTGAGGAATGGGGAGAGAGAGGCTGTGTAGCATCACCACGTATTATATGTTGCCATGTACCATTTGTTAACGGTGCCTTATCATGGTATTGCACATTAGCTAAAACATCCATTGGCAGTCTAAATTGCCTGAGGGTTGTATTTAAAGAAAAAAAAAGTTTCCAAAAAAAAAGAAAAGAAAGAAAGAAGACCTTAGAAGGGAGGAATGGTTTCTTGAAAAAACAAATTTGCACCAAGTCATTAAACATGAAAAAAAAAGTATACTTATATATATACATGTATATATGTATGTATATATGCAGCTGAAAAAGATTGAATACTGGGAAACATAAAAGCTCATGTTTGTTTCCATATCATATTTTGTTCCAATTTATTGTCCCCCTCCACCAAAGGTGGCATAAAGGGATATAGAATTAGTAGGGATAGGGGCTGTGTCCGTTCATATGTACACACGTCTTGGAAACACTATAGTCTGTATTTAATGAAAAATGTTTCAAAGGTTGAGAGGACCGGTTTAAAACCACCAGTTGCCTTTGTGGGTGACTGCCTGTCTCATGTCAGGTGTGAAATTTGTTTGTTCACATTGGTATTGGAAGATGAATGTTGATGCTTTGGTAACTCTAGATCTGGAATCTCTTTGCTGTCATTGTTGGGTTTGATATTTATGAATATGGGTCATGTTTTTCTACATAAGTGTATCATACTAGAGACGTCCGTCTGGGAGCATATCTCTAGAACCCTAAGAGACAAAATAATGAAATTTATACCAGAGATGCATCATACCAAGGGCACGTGCACCATGTATTTCTTTTGACCTTGACATATTTTCAAGGTCACAGGGCCCAAGAACACATCAATTTTTGTGCATCCTCACATGCTGTATACATTATATAGCTTTCTTCTGTGTATTTTGGCGGCGGACATAGAGTCAGTGGGCATAGGGGCTGTGTCCATCTGTCCGGGAGCATATCTCTAGAACCCTATGAGATAGAATAATGAACTTTATACCAGAGATGCATCAGACAAAGTGCATGTGTGCCATGTACTGCTTTCGACCTTTACCTGTTTTCAAGGGTCCAAGAACATATCAATTTTTGTGCATCCAGACATGCTGTAAACATTGTATAGCTTTCTTCTGTATATCGTGGCGTGGGACATAAATCTTTTGGATCAATGTGCACTTGTTTTTTTTTTTATCCAAGTATGGTATGCTGTATAAAATGCACGATAATTTTTTTTCTTATATTATACTGTCATTCCTATATTATGATAGAATACAGTAGTCTCCCTCGTATAAGATGCCCTTTCCACACAGGCCACCTCTCCATGTTGCAAATGTGGTATTTGCTATATATTTCCCCTGAAAAGTGGCCATGTCTCTTACATGGCCACATTTCTGGTGCATTTTGGGTGGCTTTATTAGGAGGAAGTCACTGTATTACAATTTTGTGTCAGACCCTATTCCAGGCAATTGGTGATATTGGATAAGGGAGGGGACAAATTTCCATCCATGGGTTTATTGGATAGTTGGAAAAGCTTTTTTGTACATCCTTACATGGTACTGGGTGAGTTGGAATTGATGGAATTTTAATTGGAGGAAGTGCAAAAGTACAGTCCCATGGGGATGTTAGTACTGGCCTTACCCAGAAGTAAGGAATTATATAATGTCAGTTTCGAGAAATCCCTGCAGTGAACATGGTGGGGGTGTTTTTGTTTTGTTTTTTTTTTCTTTTTTCTTTTTTTTTTTTAAATTTTTTGTTTTTTGCAGGTTTTCAGAAGTACAGAAAACTGGGGGACCCAGCACTGCATTGGCATTTGCTTTGCGTCGGAGAACAGAGTTCCTTATCGGAATGTCTGATTACTCATTAAAGTGCTATGACACTGGTAAGTTTCAGGATGTATGTTACTGTTTGTTTTTCAGTCGCATGTTGTTGGATTGCAATTGTTTGCAACAAACATGGCATGAGTTCTAAAGTTGCAATATACACAACTGTAACTTTCTATCATGAAAACATCTTACGATTTCTGCTCAACATATGCATGCATATACACTGGTACATGTGTTCATGTATGCTCAAATTGTTTTCTGTTTTACTTAGGTTTTATGTGTCAAAAAACCAATCAGGGGTGCTTTTGTAATTACATACATATGGTTGTATGAAATTGCCTGTTTTGACCATTGAAAATGGTATTGGCTTAAAATTCTCTGTTTAGTCCTTTCATTTGATTCAATATGCTCTTAAGACATATTGGATTAAATGCATTACAATTGCAAAGTCTGATAAAGCCAACCTTGAGAAACCACAGTTACAAACTCATGGTCTGCAGTGTTCCTTGGCTTGGGTCGGGTGCTCAATCCATGTCAAGGAGAGTTGTTGGCCTAAAGTATGGTATCTTGTGAGGTCTTACCTACAATTCTCACTCAAATTATTTTTCATGAAACTAACTCAAAAACAGCTTAAGCTGACACCATTTGAATACCAGCTGGTTAAACTCTTTCAACGCATATTTATCTCATGGCAAACCCAATTGACCGCTGAGATTCTAGGAATTTTGATGACATAAAACACCATTTATACTTTACATGTATATCCCCAAAATAAAATTAATAATAAAGTAGGAAATGATGCAAATAGCACCAGTAACAATGCACCGCATAAACATTGTTTTTGCAATAACCATGTTAATAATCACAAACTCTGGTGAACTTTTGGGTATTCTTCAAAATGTGATAAATATCAATATTTCTTTAAATTTGCACTCAAATTCGACCAGAGTCGCTTCCTGCGATTAAAAGCGTCAAAAGCAAAGGTGGCTAATTTTGGTTTCTTTGTATGTACAGATGCCAAGGAGATGGTGGCTTGGATGAAGGGCCATGATTCTGCCATTCACAGCATCTCAATCCACGCTTCGGGTCGCTATGCATTGACCTCGTCCAATGACACCGCACAGCTGTGGGACCTGGACACCTTTCAACGCAAGCGGAAACTGAATATCAAGGAAAATGTTGGAATTGTTAAGGTACATGTAATTTTTTTAAAAGTTGTGGGCAAATCCAAAATGAGGAGGAATGAAGAGAGTGATACCTGCTCTAAAGAACTTCTCTCATGACATGCTGTATATTTTTGGCAGCACTTCCAGCATAGTACCACTTTTTTATGGTAATATGGGTGGTCTTGAATAGCAGTTATTACTGTAGTTTGGAAAGTGCACTGACATTGTCAGGAGTACTGCAGACAGTAATAGAATGTATTGCATCAACAAAAACAAGTACATTGTACATGTACATTTTCCCATTGAGGTTCTACTGTCATAAATCTTTTGTACATGTACATGTATCTAATATGCTGATGATATATTCTCGCATATGTTAAT
Organism: Hermodice carunculata; assembly: GCA_964020975.1. NCBI lineage: Eukaryota > Metazoa > Annelida > Polychaeta > Eunicida > Amphinomidae > Hermodice > Hermodice carunculata. The sequence goes on from CAXHWN010001193.1 coordinate 65,743, forward strand.
ATTCATATATGATGGTACAGAACTTTTCATTTCGTCCATTGCTGTATTCTAGGTTTTCTTCCTGCCACTCAGCAACACTATTGTAACCTGCTTCAAGGATGATTCCATCTTTGCCTGGGAGTCAGACACACTCAACTGCAAGTACCAGTTACCCCAACCTCCAGGCAAGAGTCCACATTTCAAGGCCTTTGCTGCTACAAGGTTCGTCTCATGTGATTGGAGTAAATTAACTCATTTCACCCTGACAGAAGACTAAGTCAGCAGCTTTCCTTGGCATGCTCTGGGCGCAATGTGCCCAGAGCGCGCCAAGGAAAGCTGTTCACCATACATGTAGGCATATAATTTGGAATGAGATTCCATTTAGGTTTCATCCAAAATTTTGAAAAATAATCTCTAAGTTAGTAAAATACAATTAGCAGACGACATTTAGGTATTAGCGGGAAAAAGTGCTATTAGGGTGGAATGAGTAAAGATAGAAAATGTATACATGTATATGGTTGTACATGAACTGGCACAATTCTTCTTGTTCTCTGTTTCTTTTATTATTTATTGTGTGATAAGCTATACATACATAGGACAGATGATATTTGGCTTGCTGTGTATACATGGATGAAAATTTTCTTGTAGTAGGTAGAATTTTTCCATCAGAATATTGAGTGAAAAGCTTAAAGCACTTGCCCAGGGAAGTACCAATTTAATGGAAAAATTTTTGCCAGCCCAGGAGTTGTTTAAGACCTTTAAGTTCACAAGTCAAACATCTGCTTTCTCCAGTTAGCATGGTTAGTATGTCATACTAACTGGCTTCATAATGAGAGGAATTGTCCAAGCTGAAACCAACTGACCCAATGTACACCCTTTGAGCTCGTTACAGGGATGTACTGGGGCATGGTACAGACTTTGTCTCAGTGGACTGGCACAGTGTGTGGCAATGTACATGTGAACAGCTTTACTGTGAATACTATCAGTTACACCATCAAGGAGCAGGGGTTTAGAACTATACACAGGTAGATGGCATCTCTATCTCCTGAGGCTGGTAAACTGTTATGTTTTTTTAGCAGAAAGGGAGGCAAATTGTTTCCTTCCTGCCACAGCCACCATAGCATGGTCGCTGTCTACTGCACAGCATACAAGTAGAGTTCATTGCACATGCAGCATGTGTCATTAACTTTTTCCCGGGAATATTTACCAAGCTGGAAATATGGGCTGTTAAACCCAATATGTGCCACACCCCTCAGCCAATGACATTGCTCTTTAGATTCTTAGTACAAGATAAAATTTGACATTATGGAGTAACGTAAGGGCTCCATACCCTTTTGTGTGATTGTATAAGAAATAAGATGTATTCTCCATGGCTTTTTGTATCTTTTTGGTGAGGCAGCCATCCCTTTGTCCCCAAAAGAAAATGCAGACGTGATGGTCTGGCTAAACAGGCACTCTACAGAAATATTTAAGCTCCTTAAACATTGATTTTGAGACTTATTTTTAATCATTACTCAACATATGCACAATAAACAGGATAAATGAAAAAATTAAATGGATATTGAAAGCTCGGTTTTCTCAAAAGTTTTAAACAGTGATTGTGAGGTGAGTGGCTGGATGATGTAATTCCTATCCCAAGCAGTGCCCACCATTGATGCTATTTCTGTCTCAGGGATGGTCGTCTGCTGGTGGCGGGAGGCCGGTCGCGCTTCCTGCACGTGTATGCCCTGGACACTCAGCGTCTCCAACAGGTGGTACAACTGCCAGCCAAAGTGACCACCGTGCGACAGTTGGAGTTCCTACCAGACAGCTTTGATGCAGGTGCCAACCAGGTAACTTTGATGTTTTGATGGTTAGGTCTCGTACCACATGGTTGATAATTCTCCATTTGACTGTGCAATATTAATGCAGTGCAAGTACCTTTTCTTTTGACTGGCCACCTAAGGCCAAGTGACTGCTTCTACCATATATCATGATCTCAACTTTGTTTCTGCACATTTTGCTTGTATTCTCAGTTGATTCTGAAAGATTTCCATTCAAACTTTCTGTTGCCACTGCTTTTAGGTTCAATGCCCACTTCTACATTTGGTATATGGCAGCCAATCACAAGTCTACAACCCACAACAAATCCTTCAACTGATATCATGCAAAGATGAAATTGGTATTAACAAGTGTTGATATCAGTTTTTGTGATAGTATTCTCTGTGAAAACACAGTGTTTACCGCAACATATACATGCAGAGACTGCTGGTACCATTAGCCAATTAGCCCAATGCTACTGCTTCTTCAAGTTGGCTAAATAAAAAATTTGCAAGAGACTAAATTATTTTAAAATGGATTAATGAAGGACCAGGGCAGAACTTGTCATGAGTTTTATTGTTATTTCCAGTTTTGGCTAAAGATTTTTGAAGCCCAGATCTGTGCCTGTACATGTGCATATAGATAAATACAAGGAGATAATATTATATATAGGTAAGAAGCTTAGCAAAAGAGATACAAAAGTACAACTTCCTGTGCTTGAGCATGTAGTATGCCAAGATTTAAAATACACCTCCATAGGTGGATCTGATCCACATCCATACAAATTTGCCCATAACTATAAACTTTGCTTGAGTTTCCAAGATGAGAAGCCATATCTTATTAATTACATAATGGAAAGGGGAAAGTATTTAAGTGCACATTGTACAAATCATGTCCTCACCATAGGTGTATTAAGAAAGTATACACGTAATTGTATCAGCAACCTTTTTAGCTCTGCTGAGAAAAGGTTGCAAAGCTCATGCAATCACTAGTGTCTGTCGGTCCGTCCATCTGGGAGTAAACTTTTGCTTGTGAGCATGATACAGTCCACAGTTGGAGCCCTATGTAACTTTGAGGACTTATCAAGTGTATGATAATCCAGCGGCAGATTGGGTTTGAACTTGGTGGCACCACCCACAGAAGTATGTAATATATGGGTCAAAATGTGAAAATCTACTGACCAACTTGACGGAAATAATAATGAGCCAAAATGTGGTGAAAGATGTAAAATTCCATATCTCAACAAATATAATTGAATTAGACGTGCTAAATTTATAGGATATACAGATCATGTCCAATGCTAATATTTTGTATAATATTATTTGTACATAAAAACTCTACTGGGTGACCTACTTTTTGGGTCACCATGTTCCAATGATTATGGACTTTGGCGCTTGTCCAAGTTAATTGTTTTCTTCAATAACTCAAAAAGTTAATGCCCAATTTGAACAAACAGATCTCAAATGGAAAGCTGGAAGCCGGACACAAATTTTGAACAGTAATAATTTTCAATCTGAGTAATCTGAGTTAAAGGTTAATTTCAAATTGGCCAGTTGGAATATAGGGGTGATCTTGTGAATGCTCTGGACCCAACAGCTTTTTTGGTTAGGCCCATATAACTTTTAGGACTTTTAAAGTGTATGAAAATCAATATGGATTTTAATGTTGGTGGTGCCACCTACAATATTATGTAACGTATGGGTTACAATGTGACAATCTTGTGACCAGTCCAGCATCCTTAATTTTTATGGCCAGATCTTCATGAAATTTAGTGGGATAGTGGATGTCAAAATCTTTGTTGCATTTATACTCTTTGTGCCACCTATACTTTTACAGAAATTATGTGCTAGAAATGTCTTAAAAGATATGGAATTCCATATCTTGAAACACAATTGAATTAGACATGCCAAATTTATTTGATATATACATCGTGTCCAATGCTATTATGTTATACATGTATAATATCAGTGACTGTGACCTATTTTTCATCGGTAACCAGGCGAAAGAGGTGATTTTGTAATAACAGAGGGTAGCTTGGACATCAGTGGCAAAGAGAATTTTTTTTGGTGATGGTCATCAGATTATATATCAGCAGAGCATTAGGCCTAAGGGCCTCGTGTTCACTATGCAGGACTTACTGGCATTTATGCAAAAATGTCTTGCATGTGTCCTGCAATTTTTTAACGGTGCGCCCCATGGGGACATCCTTTCTGTTTTCGGGCTGTCTGTCTGTCCGTCCGGATGTGCAAATTCTCGTTACTGCAATATCTACAGAATGCCTCCATATATTTTGCTCAAATTTGGCAATATGCATATCTTACCTGGCAAGATGAACCAGTTAGATTTTGGTGTCACCATGACCTAATTTGAGCAAATGGCAGACCCTTCAGTCAATGCTTTGCATTGAAGGTATGTCCAGGTTATTTACTTGTATACTGTGCAATTGTTTCTAATATTTGTTTTCCAGTGATTTATTGGCTTTAGCTGCATGTGGACTGTGAAAATTCCTGCAGAGATATTTTAAAATTGTCAGCTTTTGCTTAATATATAGTTTGCTGTGCAAGGATTTGTGCAATTACAGTTGTTGTTTTTTGTTTTTTTTTTTAAATACAGAGAGAGGGTATAATCATGTACATGTGACACTTTATTGTAGAGGTCAAGGTAATTTTTCTCATGTTGCAGGTACTGGGTGTGCTCAGTCAGGATGGCATCATGCGCTTCATCAACATTCACACTTGTAAACTGCTCTTTGACATTGGCAGTTTGGACAACAGGATCACGTCTGTCGCTGTCAGTCCTACAGGTCGCCATATTGTGTCACTCACTGACGATGGAAACATGGACCTCTATTGTGTGCAAGCTCTCACTGCCGAATTGAACAAGGTCAGCTTTTTGGTATTTGTATGCATTGTGATCCACGAAACTGTAGACTTTTTTGTTTTAATTTATATGCTGATGAAATATTACAATGGCAAAATTGAATGGTGTGTAATAAATTAGTATGTGGTTTTGAGTAAACAAGCTTGATGAAGCTGTTGTAGTGGCACTTTTTTCTTGCAGATACTTGTAAATTATGAAATCTGTGGTTGTATCATTTTTTGTACAGTTTTGTGTTTTACTAACTTATTCGTAGTATGGGTGTACATATGTTTATAATCCACATACATGTGTATTTCAATATACGTAGCTCTTAAATTTATACACTAAAAAAGTTTTCACAGTGGTTATCTATATGTCGGTGCACATGTTTTTGTAAAGTGCAGTGCACAGCACAGCTTATGAAATACATGTAATGGGAGAACTTGCCCATAAACTGAATGATAATAATCTCATTTGTAAACTTGTGTAAAACTGACATTTGAGTTGAATAAAAGCCTCTTTGTTCTTATATCATAGAATCTCCAATTAACACCAGCCCTGTCTCAAGACAGTTTCCATAATAAGACCACCAATTTACAGTCCTGTTGTTGTTTGTCCTTAATTGAATTATATCCCGCATTAAGACCTCCCTTTTTTCAGTCTCTTGGGTGGTCTTAACAGGGAGAGTTCACAGATTATGAATGTTTTTCATGTTCTGTAGCCACCTGCTCCTCTTCTGAATGTGCTGAAAAAAGACAAAAAGCCCACTGAAGTAACGAAAGCCAAAAGTCAAGCCATAGAGTCATCCAGGGGAATAACTTTAAAACACACAGCAGAGCAAGATGTGACGGTCACAGGAGGCTCTGAGGTAGGACTTCTCTCTTATCCCCATGAATTAAGATGCAGTCTTTCTTTGACATTGAGTCAGGTGCTCAGGAAAGCTGTTGACCTGGTACATGTAATATTGATATGTCTCTTTTACAATTCTCATTCATGTTGTTTTTCATTACTGTTGAAATTAGCCGAAAGCATGGAAGAAGATGACATTACATGACTAACCAGTTCAGGCCAGTTTTAGTGATAGGGTTATAAATTATTTGAATCAGAATAAAAGTAGGAGTTCCATATGTATATACAGTGTCTGGGACACCTTAAAAATACTGGGGTGTTCTGTTTATTCATTTCTGACATTATTGTTCATGCTTGTCTTCATTTTTGCAGCAAATAGGGATTAGATATGTAAAAATTGTCATAAGCTCACTGATGATTTTGAGGAGCCTTAAATTTTTGAGAATGTTGTTTACTTACACAATACATGTACCAAGTCTTCACATTTTTTAATAACTTCACCAAAGTATCAGCCAAGCAGTATCACTAAGTAAAAACTGTTTGCACCCCTGACCAAAGCATTCTGATACATGCTCGCAAAGCATTTTAGTTTGTTTTTATTTGGATTTTGTTTTATTCTCCAGATTTTGATCAAAAGACATTTTGTTCCATGTTTTATACTTGCAGTTTCAATGTAATGTGTTTTGCTTTAAATACGTATGATGTGGCCTCATTGACCTTAGACTGTGTCTTAAAATATGCCATGTGCCCCCTTCAAGAAAGTTTAACATAATTTGAATAGTATTGTTATGGACTGCATCAATATATCATATTTCCTGACATTTAGTTCTGAAATTAAAGAAATGGAGGGTAAGTTTTGTAAATTATAGTAACTGTTTACTTTTGAAAATTAATTATAATTTTTGTAATGGTAGGGTCCAATTCATTAATCTGGAAAATGAATGAAAAGTACCAAGTGCTGTTCTTTTAGGGATGGTTCAACATTATCATCATTTTTGAATTAGTACTTAGGGTACTAAATTTCATGACCCCCCTCCCTCCCCCCAAATTAATACTTTAAAAATGATGATTTTCCCCCCCAAATCATAGCAAAATTGCACAAAACAGGCCAAAAATTGACCATCATTTTCCATATCCTGTGAAAGTGTACAGACCCATTTAACCCCCTCCCCCCTTGCGTACTGTAAGTACTAATTCAAAAATGATGAAAATCTTGAACCATCCCTTAATTTTTATAATACATAAGGCTGGATCTTAATATGTTTCAGTCAATTTTACCGGATGGTTTAAGTAAGAGCAGGCTGTTGAATATTCTGAAGGGCTACGGTCAGTATCCAGAAAAGTACAGGTTAGTTCCAGTGTACTGTAAATTGCTCTATTTTCATATTTAAAATTTTTTGCCCTCTTTCAAAAATTGACACATTCACAAGGCCTTAAATTCATGATTGGTGTCCTCTTGGGGCTGTGTCAAAAGCAATTTTCGAATTCTTAACCACATCCTTGTTTAAAGACCCCCACATCTTAAAATTCATACAAGTTATGGCAAAAGTCATACATGTAACTATTTTTGAGAGAGAGAATGAATCTAGTCAGGCAATTTGGCACATCATGTATCTTCTCTCATCAACACTGTCATGTCTTTGTATTGCCAAATGTAATTAAGGTACACGTATACATGTACATAATAAAAAATATGTTTTCAATGTCTATCCTGGATTATATGGTTTGGACAGAATGAGGCTGAAAATGGATCAGCACTATGATGCTCAGGGGAACCTGGGGTAAAGATTAAAACATTGTACTCATGAAAAAATGCAGAAAAGTCTGGAAAATATTTAGGTGTAACATCATTTGTATGTTTGGGTGATCATACTTTCATAATTCTCTTCCTTTATTCCATTTGTTTTGTCTTGTATTATTGTTACAGATCTTTCATTTGGCGGTCCATACTGTGTCTACCTGAGAATCATGCTGCCTTTGCAGCACTAGTTGACAAAGGCACACACTCTTCTTATGAAAGACTGCATGAAAAGTACCCCATCAAAAGTAGGAAATTACTGCGAGTCCTTCAAAGGTACATTTGTTAAATGTTAAATAAGTTGCTGCTTTTGCTGGGTGCTTAAAGGGAATAAGGCATGGTGTCGCCACCTGGCAGCAGAAAAGTTCATAATCATATGCAGAAAGCGGGCCTTACTACCCTCCTCTGCTGATAAAGGCTATAGAGGTACATGTTGTCAAAACACAGCCACATGGGGCAGAAGTAGTAGTTCTGTAGTAGGACTAACTTCTACCATCTGGAATAAAATCTACTGACCACCAACAATTTTGCAGCAGCCTCTCAGCTGGTCCACACTCCCCATAAAACCTAGCCAAGTTTCCTGTGTCCAGTTTATAATGGTGTATTCTCCTAAACTCTGTTCATTTTCTTCAAGAGCCTTGTAGCTGCCTACACTGGTAATCATGGATCAGGGATATGATGTTGAATCATTACTAAATATTCAAACTCAACAGCTGTTGTTTTCAAGGGTTGAGAAATATAAAACAAATGGTCGTTTTGGTGATCCTGTCAGTCATGCTCAGTTAATAGTGCCTGAGCCCTGGATAACCTGACCATCAGGGCCTTGGCACAGAAGGCTGCACCTTCTGAAGCACCGCTACAGATGCCTACCTCACACCATACCCCTCTGCCCCAACCTTCCTCTCTAGATACCACCAACTGTGAAAGCAACATAATGCAGATACTGCTTCCAAAGGGTGTGGACACTGTTATCATTGTGGCACAAACTTAAGCAATTAATGGTTCCAGACACCTGTTCACATATTGGTGGTGACCAGAACAACAACAAAAAAATGTTCAAAAATAGGATAATGTTAACTGACGTCACTACTCTTTCACTGTTGTTTGGTGCAGAGAGTCGATAGCTGGGCTCTGCCCCAAATGTCCAAAATGGGCCACTTTTTACCCCGCTGCTGTATTGACTTTAAGAACTGACAAAATACACACTTTGTGGCGCTATGATGTCAAAGTACGGTCTACTTGTAAGTCCCCCACGTGTACAGCCAGACACTGAAGATCTCGTAAACAACAACAAATTTACCAGCACATGAATGACATTAACTGGGAGGAAATGTAAATATAATCATGGAAAATTATGGTCGGTCTGCTTTATTCTGCATGTAGTTGCTGTGCTTAAATACATGTACATTGCACATTATGTGTATAATAACAGGAAAAATGTGCCATCTTAAAGACTACATGTATCATATCATTGCTATATTTCAAAACATGCAATGTACCACATGCATGCAAGTTTACAATCTGTTTACAGGTGCCCCTGTGATAATTTTGTACTGCACACATGCAAGTTTACAATCTGTTTACAGGTGCCCCTGTAATATTTTTGGCCCGTTTGTATTCTCAAGTTTGTCCGGCAAATGGTCAAAATGTGTTGAGTTTAAAGTTCCAGATGTGTGTAAGTGTACTGAGGGTTTTTTATTGTATTATTTAAAGGCCATGAAAAGTAGAGTTTATTGTATTATTTAAAGGCCATGAAAAGTAGAATTTATTGCATTATTTAAAGGTCGTGAAAAGTAGACCTAAAAAGCTTCAAAGTGGAAGCTTTGGGGTCTAATTTAACCCTTTCCCCCTTGAATTAAGACTGAGTCAACAGCTTTCCTTGGCATGGGTTGGGCACTAAGTGCCCAACCCATGCCAAGGAAAGCTGTTGACCTGGGGCATATGATCTTGATAAGTCGCATGTACATTTCTCAGTCAAATTGTTTTTCATAACTGTTGAAATTAGTTGAAAACACTGAAACAGACGACATTTTACCACCAGCCGGTTTTGGCTGGTTTGAGGGGGAAAGGGTTAAATATGTACATGTGAGTGTTGCTGTTGTTGTGTTCTGGTCTACTGTGATAGTGTGAAAGAATAATATTGTTTTTTTCCTTGCAGGACACTGTCAGCATTGGCACACTGGTCACCCATATTTGGAGAGACTGATTACTTGCCCATGTTGGCATTCCCCTTTGTTAAACTGTTCCAAAACAACCAGCTGGTGTGCTTTGAGATTGTGGCGACGGTCTTGAGTGAGTATATTACTGTAATTAAGCCTCTAAAATTGACAAAGCACAAGCATCACATACATGTACATAAACTCAAGGCATCTTTTGTGTGTGTGCATCAAACAGAAAGCAAATTTCAAAATATAATGATAGTTATACACAAACAAGGGCTGACTTTTCATAAAATACATGTACATTCAAAGAAAACAAAATAATTGCAGATTAAGTATATACAAAACTGTACCACAGTCATGGCTAGTATTTCATCATTGAGTATGACAAGGACCCACTGAATGGGCTGCCATCAGTTGGACAAAATGAGAACTTATCACAGCAACTGTCACTTACTGAAGTTTGTGATTCAGTGACAATATACTGTGTCACATGTCTCCTTTTATAAATTCTTTTTTTTTTTTATGGGGCGAGGGGTCTTACACAGCACTATCAGTTACCACGTGCTTGCTGAACGTAGTACAGATTTTTACCTAGCCTTGGTCAGCCATACCACATGAGGGCGAAGCCCGAATGTGGTATGGCTGACCAAGGCTAGGTGAAAATCCATACTACGTGAAGCAAACACGTGGCAACGATTATATTATATTTTTAGTAATAATAGCCTGCAATTTAAAGCAATAAATATCAAAAACATTTTGAAATTTCACTTTATTCAATTAAAGTAAACAAAGAGTCAAACTTGTAAGATCAATAAGTCCATTTAATACACAGAATTCAAAATATGCATGTCCCTGCAAGAATGAGCCAACAACCTGGGCCAACAATTTAACACACAACATGCTGTAATCATTAAGCATTAAATATGAAAACAAAATGTCGTTCAGTGCACTTGGCGTCACTGTATGATAATCTAGGTTTTCCTGACCTTTTTCTGCCCGGTATTGTCTCATCAATCTGGCCACCTTTTCATTTGCCTGTAAAGTTGCCTTCGGTGTGGTTTTAGTTCGCTTTGAAGCAATTTCATCCTCCGTAAATGTAGCGAAACGCTTTTTCGTAGGCCTACCCTCCATGATCATTCGTAAAGCATTGATCGAATTTGCCGCCGCTTGAACTTTTCAAGCATCGAAAACGAGGCTCGACCATCAAAACTATAGTACGGATCTGTACTACCCGTTTGATAAAATACTACTTGTTTGGACCTGGGAACACACCGGGGTATGGTTTCATATTTGGAAAAATTGAACCAATCAGCTTTGGCTATTATTACTAAAAATAGAATAAACTGTATTACATTTGTACTATAATTTGTCAGCCTTTGTGTAAAACAGTTGTCTAGATGGAGTCACAAGACTGTCATGCCTCATCAGATACAGTCACGTCAGGTGCCGCTGGCATATACACACAAACTGCACTCCTACATAGACCTGCAGTACATTTGTGTGTGAGAAAACTTCATAAACAGACATACAGTGAAACCTCATTGTAACGATATTCAGATATTTGACATATTCATCACAGTGACACAGTTTTGAAAGGCAAAAGTTCATTTTCTTTGTTATTTGATTCATTTGTCCGACACATTTCTAAGGGAACAAATGGTGTCATTAATCATGTTAATATGAGTTTTTACTGTATTTCGTTTGTGAGGAGTACTGGTAATTAGAGGCCTATGATCCAACATAAATGCTATTGTGTAGTCTACATAATATGGTGTATGTTCAAAACTATGATACACTGCTGTTATCCGTGGAATCTACATTTACATGATATGGTGTATGTAGAGGACTATGATACACTGCTGTTATCCGTGGAATCTACATTTACATGATATGGTGTATGTAGAGGACTATGATACATTGCTGTTATCCGTGGAATCTACATTTACATGATAAGGTGTATGTAGAGGACTATGATACATTGCTGTTTTTGTGGCATCTTCATGGTGTAAGTAAAAGATTGATACATGGCTATTATCTGTAGAGTCTACTTGATATGGTATGTGTAGAGGTCTGCGATACACTGCTATTTTCCATGTAGTCACCTGATATGGTGTACGTAGAGGACTGTGACACGCTGCTATTTTGTGGAGTTTACAATGATGTAAATAGGGGACTGTGATATACTGGTACTTTTTGTACAGTCTAAATGGACATGGTGTTGTGTTGTTTCAGCCAACTGGTGCCAGCACTGGTTTGAGTACTTCCCCAACCCACCCATCAACATGCTGGGTATGGTGGAAAATGTCCTGGCCTACCATGACAAAGAACTCCTACAGCACTTCATCAAGTATGGCGTCACATCACAAGTGAGACAGTTAATTGTTACTCTGACACGTTTCGTGGTAAATGCCATTTTATTGTGTCACTTCAGGTGACATTAAGTGAATTTGATTGATTAATTCCTTACAACAACATGATATATATGTATAATTGCAAAAACACAGATACAAAAAACACATACATTTGATCAGACTGAATCAATCACAACATAATTTGTATAACCAATGACTGCAGGCTAAAAGGTGTCTTATTTTGGAACAAGTAGTTAAATCTGCTTTATTCACCCTTTGCCCCTTAAACCGGCCAAAACCAGCTGGTGGTCAAATGTCGTCTGCTTCAGTGTTTTCAAGTAATTTCAGCAATTAAAAGCAATTTTGACTGAGAATTGTAGATGAGCCCTATCAAGATCACATGCCCCAGGTCAACAAGTTTCCTTGGCATGAGTTGGGCACTTAGTGCCCAGCTCATGCCAAGGAAAGTTGTTGACTCAAGTGTCAATTCAAAGGGGAAAGAGTTCAACCATGAAATTTTACACCAATGGAAGTATTCAGATAAAGTTGTTTATAAAAGTAATAAATTTTATAAACAAAGAAATATGCAGTAGGTATTGAGGAATTTGACACTGCCTTCCCAAGTGGATACATGTATATGTGATAACAAAAAGGGCCGAAAACCTTTGTGAAAATTGAACAATCTTCAGATATCTGTGTCTGGTGTTTTATGCATGATACAAATGTATTGCATGTATTTTGACTTAAGTGTACAGGGTCAGAATTTTGGTGAGAATCCGAGAATCCATTCTTGTAAAGATTCTCCTAAATTAGTCTTTCTTTAAAAAGAAAACTAATTGACAAAAATCCAAATAGATTCTTGCAAAATTTTGCGAAGTTCTGGCCCTGGTGTACATGTGTATGTGGCTGATGCATGGATGGTTGGAGAAGCTGAGGTAAAAGAGGAATGGAAACAGCAGAGTTATCGTGCAGTTTTAAAAGCGCCAGCACTGTGCAAGCCACTTATCATGTTTGTGTTGTGTCTGCAGATCTATGCATGGCCAGTGCTAGAGACACTGTTCTCTGAGGTACTGACAAAGGACGAATGGCTACAACTGTGGGACAATGTGTTCAGCAACCATCCCTCCTTCCTGTTGATGGTCACAGTGGCCTACTGTATCTGCTCCCGGGCGCCCCTGCCTTCAGTGTATTGAGCTGGATGATTTCCAGGTACTGATATGCTGATTACTCTTACAGTTTTTACATTTGTACAGTGGTATAGCTGTGCAG
>CAXHWN010001194.1:0-13000 GCA_964020975.1 Hermodice carunculata
ATGCAAATTACGGAATATCAAAATTGTATGCTGCACTGTATGATATGCTGACTATTTTGACGTCCAAGAGAAAGCAACTATTTAGATAAGGTCATAGGCCCATAACTAGCTCTGAAATCAATGTCCAGGTTAAAGGTCAATACCAAAGTCAGAGTTCACAAACTCATAGGCCGTTGTAAACGTAAGAGGTCACGGTCAAGGTCAGAGGGCAATATCAAGGGCAGAGTGTCAATGTCACGTCCAGAAGTCAATGTTAAATGCAACGATCAATACCCAGGTCAGAAGTCAGTACCCAGTTTAGGTCACTCTCAAGGCCGGAATACAAGGTTGGGGGGCCAATATCCACGTCAGAGGTCAATGTCAAGGTCGGGAGGTTAATGTCCAGTTCCGAGGTCACTGTGAAGGTCACATCTTAATACCAAGGTCATAGATCAATCAATGTCAAAGGTGCGTAGAATAAATCTGGGTAGCGTCAAAACGGAGGATGTCAGCAGCAGTAACTATTGCACCCAGAAATATGGACCCCAGCCTGAGTTGCCTTTCCAAGTTCAAGCCATAGATTTGTGCTATAAAGCACATCAAATGAAGAGTGAACGGATCGTTAGCAGAACTTTACTTAATGCTGTTTGGGAAAATTAACAGCGCGTCAAATGTTCAAAACTATAACAGAAAGAGATGCCATTAATTCTCCAATTGGTTACAGGAACAACCAATTAAATGGTGAATAACAGTCGCTGAATTTTAATTCATTCGAGTTTTGAAGACACACACAGATTTGCTGTGAAACAAATTTTCTTTCCTAGTTAGTCATAGTCTGAAAAAGGACAAAGTTGAAGCATATATATATATATATATATATATATATATATATATATATATATATATATATATATATATATATATTCAAAATGTATAACTGCACACATGGTGGATCATGTATTATTATATTTCACATATTCCACTGACAATGATTGAAACTGTAAAATGACAGATTGTGCCATTTACCTTCAGTTGTGCCTAGTTTTGTTTAAATAATGAACCAGATTGTGAACATCGATTATCAATAGAAGTTGATTATGCTAACATTAGCCGCAGACATGTGGCTTTTTCGAGATGCGAAAGGTAGAGCGCGCAAGGAGTCGGAGGGCGAACAGTCTATTGGAGCGCGCAAGGAGTCTCAGGGCGAACAGTCTATTGGAGCGCGCAAGGAGTCGGAGGGCGAACAGTCTATTGGAGCGCGCAAGGAGTCGAAGGGCGAACAGTCTATAGTGGAGCGCGCAAGGAGTCGGAGGGCGAACAGTCTAGTGGAGCGCGCAAAGGGTCGAAGGGCGAAGAGACCGAGGGCCATATGGTGGTATATTAGTGCCATAAAAAATCTTTTGGAGAAAATGGCACGAAAAGTGGATAGCAAGAATACTAGGAAGCGAAAACGGGACGACTACAACGCAAAAACACAAAAATTCAGATGAGAAAACTAGAAACTAGTATTCAACTTTTCGTGTTTCTAATTTCCTTGTTTTCTAGTTTTCTCATCCGACTATTTGTGTTCTGGTTTTCCCGTTTTCGTTTCCTTGTATTCTCAGGTTTTTTTTTTTTTTTTTTTTTTTTTTTACTTTTCGCGCTATTTCCTCTCAGAGATTTTGTTATTGCACTATTATACCAACATAGGGCCAATAGTCTCCTTATCCTTCGACTCCTTGCGCGCTCCAACAGTCTCTTTGCCTTTCAACTCCTTAGCGGGCTCCAGCAGTCTCTTTGTCCTACGGCTAGTTTCGCGCTCAAACAGTCTCTTTGACTTTCGACTCCTTTCACTCGAAGTGTCATTGCCCTACGACTCCTTGCGCGCCCAACCTTTTGTCCATCGAAAAGGTCACATGTCTGCGGCTGTGACAACATCTTCTATGCTGGCGCATAAGTTACATAAATACGAACATGTGGCCGCGCTTACGGATTACTAATGTGTTCCTTGTTAAGTAGATTAACAGGAGGTTTGTTCGTAAAATAAAAATAACAAAACAATACAATACTTGCATTTTTAGATGAGAATATATAAGTATGCAGGATGGCTCGTGTAGTCAAACTATTGCTGCACGAAGTTCTATTACGGGAATCAAATATACCTTGGAGTAAACAAGACGATAAATACGATACAATTTGAAAATATGCATGGAAAGCATATAATGTAAACTGAGATGTAAATTTTTTTGTGTTTGATTCATGTGTTTAATGATAATATGTTCAGAATAATGTCTCAAGAGTCAGGTGGGTGAGAATATCCCTTATTAGTGCAGTGATTGGCTGACACCAATAAGTAGGGCATGTACTATATGTATATTTATCCATCTAGATAGCATTATCAGACTGTTGCCCCTCTCATGTATACTGCAAATTTATTCATTTTACACGTATAAATGTCCGCGGCTCTTTTCATTTCAGGCATTTAACCACAGCTTAATTTCAGCACTTTGAGCATAATTCCTATTAAACCTATGTTTAAAATATTAATTCGTCTGGTCAAAATTTTCTGTTCTGTGTCACAAACGAAGTCAGCAAAAATTAAAACTAGAGCAAACTCAAGTAAATTTATGGTAGTTTGCTGGTTTATTTCGGCAGCCAAATCTTCGTGACGAACAAGTATGTAATCATAATTTGCGTTTTTCAATCATTGAGCCCGACTGACACAAACACTGCCTGCTTGTATTGCAAGTAACGAATTACTGGATCTTAAGATGTATTGATGCTGTGTTGTACGTGCTTGGACGCATAAGTACCATCCGGTGGTATAATTGGGCGTCGGCTTGTCTCTAGTGGTAAGTCAAGTGCGACAGGTGTTTCGGGCAAGTGCGACATACTAAAAGGTACAGGTAACAGGTGTTACAATTTCTACCTGTTCGGTATTCCAGCCATATTGTACAAAAATGCTTTTTGATCCTTGTAGACTATTTTGACAAAGAATCGGATGTCTCGCACCTGTGAGGAAAGTCATAAACTAAGCCATTCGCATTCGAAATATAATACTTTATCTTCATTGTTAAACAGTACACTTGTGTCCATTATATTAGTCTGTTTTTCCCAGTGTTGCTCGTAGGTGTCACTTAAAGGATATGAATACCGTGAAGAACAGTCACGATGAAGCATATAAGTTGTGTGTGGATTGATTAATTTAATTCGTGTTTCGGGATGAGTAACTCGTGTTTTTCAAGCTTTGAAGTGGAAACTAGACATTTTTATGTGAACTTTAATAATATTATTTATCTTGTAGAGCTTCGACAATATATGTTGTCTTCATAGTATCAATTGTTCTTGTTAAAGTATAAAATAACATATCAAAGGGGAAACGGATTACGCAAAATGGCATCTCGAGGTGTGTTAACTAGCACGGTTTAACATCCCAATTTTTTTTCTGTTTTTTTTCAAGGGACATAACAGCAAATAGGATAGAAAATATATTTATTTGTTTCAAAGAGAAATGGTTCTGGTTGGATTTTTACCTGTACGTTCGGGGGCCCAACTCACAACTTTGATATTTATAACGTCTGGTGACCCTTCTCCCACGCAGTAGCCTCTGGATAATACATATAAAGAACAAAAAGAAAAGCGTCCACATGCGGCTTGCACCAGCCAGCCAGAGAGATAAATGATTAACGGTAGTCTTTAGGGCAAATAATTAGATTTTTTTGGTTTTGTTTTGTTTTTGATTTTTTTTTACGAAAAAAACCTCCCCTAGCATTAACATTTTTTATTATTCAACGTTATTTGATTTCCTTGTGTAACATCTATAAAATAATGCCGACGTAAAACCAAAAGTAGAAGAAGAAGAAGAAGAAGAAGAAGAAGAAGAAGGAGAAGGAGAAGAAGAAGAAGAAGAAGAAGAAGAAGAAGAAGAAGAAGAAGAAGAAGAAGAAGAAGAAGAAGAAGAAGAAGAAGAAGAAGAAGAAGAAGAAGAAGAAGAAGAAGAAGAAGAAGAAGAAGAAGAAGAAGAAGAAGAAGTGTTTCACTGGGGTGTTTCACTGCCTTATAAGCACATAAGGCAAATCCGACATGCTTTTATTTCTGTACATGTTATTTATATTGCACCATCCAAATAGTACATCTAGTTTACTAATCAAGAGGCTCTACAGCGTACATATACACGTAACTATTTGTACACAACGAAACATACTCTGTTATAAATCGGTCAAAATATTCCTCAGATTGCCGTTTGTTTGTTCTGCGTACAGTGGAATCTCCATACTAAGGCCACCTGAGGAGCCAAAAATGTTGTCTTAACAGGAATATACATTGATGGTCTGTGCATATAGTCTTCTCAGAGGTGGTCTTCATTGGAGATTCTTCTATACATACAAGAGTTACAGTTGATGTCGGTAGTAACGTGGCTGTCAGTCCGGGAACAGACCTACCATGTGCAAACGTTTATACACCTAAATCATTATTTACAAGTCTCTGCAGCCTTACGGCTTTCGTTGAGCGGCCAGAATGTAGCGTTTGACAACATGTCATACTTATGGATACTATATTTTGTCAGAATTATATAATACTATTCAAATCATACCACGAGAGAAGGAAAAGTTATGGAATTCTTCAAACATGTATTTTACATCCTATGCAGCAGATGAAAGCAACAACATGTCAATCTTAAACGAAGCATGAAACTTGTACATGTGAGACGGGTGTTCGATTCGATTATCGCAGCAGTATCCGGATAAAATATATTACCGTATTTAGGCACACATTACCCATATTTTGTCGCCATTTTCCGTCAAAGTTGCGATGTTATTCCATAGCTTATCGTCTGTGCTTAATATATCATATTTATTTTCTCCCGAACTCTAAAATATATGAGAATTCTCAAATTGAGCAGAATGGATATTCAGATTCACCTGTTATGACTATATATCACATTTTTTCTTGTAAAATAATTCCTTTATAATTCTTCGCATAGTGACGTGGATTTAAAAAAAATATATATATTTTGGGGAAATTGTCATGCCCTTGATACCGTGTTAAATAATACTGCAGCGTATCAATTATAATTTACACATCATGTAATTTTCAAGTCCAGGAAAACCTAGAATCGTGAGAAATTTGTTTGTGTGACTGGAGGGTATATGTGTACTCTTGGCTTTGATTATCGCCCCTGGACAGACCTTGTGAATAACCTGCCTCATTTTCCTATCTCCCTGCGGCCACGCCGCTGACACAATAGCATTTAAGACCAAATGATAAGTTGCGCTTGACTGCTGGTAAACCCAGAATCCAGATAGAAGTTGTTGTTTGCAGAGGTGACATCCAGGATGAAAGCAATGTCAAGCATAAAACCTGAAATGCTTTAACTGCATTATTTTTGTGCGCATGCAATGAAAAGCATCATAACAATTTTTCGAGGGACAGCAGATACCAATTCTCGACCACTGCTGACTATGTTTATCTATTCGGTCATGCCGTAGGTGTAATATCCTGTAGGTTGCCAAACGGTTTTTGAGCTGGTTATTTTGCCTGCTGCTTACAGGGAGCCGACATGGTTGGAGTCTGGATACTTACCTTGTGGATGATGTTCGCACAAAGACACTGGGTTGATGCAGTGGGTAAGTTGCAAAATTTTATACAATTTCTGAAGCCACTATCCCTAGATTTAGCGAGAAAGTATCCTATGGCTTCATCGGGGAAATGCCACTATCTAGCGGTAAAAAACGCAAAACAATGAAGGGCAAAGGGCATAGTAGGAGCTCCTATCATCGCAATTTATCTTTTTTTTGGGGGGGGGTTTAAAAAATACACAGTAAATTTGAAATAATTACAGAATACTAATGGGAGGAAAGAAATCGTCAATGAGAGTCATACTTCCTACTGGAATAAGAATAACATCGTAGCTGTTGGAACTTTTTTTTTTCTTTTTGTTTTTACAAGAAGTAAAATTATGTTTGCAAATGAGTCATCATTCTTGGGAAAGGAAGAGAAACCATGATTCACTGATTGGGTGGGAACTCAGTGTCAGGTATCGTCATAAAGCATTCTGAGGTCACATCGCTCCTTTAGAGATAGCACCGTTTAGCTTAACCGATAACAACAGCCAATAAACAACCGTGTGAAAACCAGAAAAACATATTTTACACACTTGCCAATAATGATTCCATGAGAAATAACGTGGATGGGATATCTTTTTTTTACATGCATCTTGCAATGAACATTATTTTGAATCATGCTGTGATGTTCTTGGCTTCCAGGTGATTCAGGGTGTGGCAACAAAAAGAGACTGGATTCCGCTCCCGGTTACATGACGTCACACCCCGGGTTCGGACAGGTCACTGCACCCAGGAACTTCTGTGAATGGATTATAACGCCTCCTAGTGGAAAATATGTTTCAGTATCTTTGGAATATTTAGGAAATATCTCGTGCCATACAAAATTGTTTATTTACACTCATATAAGTGGGACCAGTTATCCTGGATGGAACATGTGCAACGACCCTGCATACAAACTCAGGTATCCATTAACGGGAATACCATCTCACCTCGCCTCCAGAAGGGGTCGCTCTCTTCGCATACAATTCAAAGGAAACCAACCTCCATACCGAGTCACTGGATTTAACCTTACATATGACTTTAAAGGTGAGAAGCATCCTTAAAACTTTATTTCCATATCGGTATAAATCAGACACACAGATGTGTGTGTATATGTATGTATGTATGTATGTATGTATGTATTTATGTATGTATGCATGCATGTATATATATATATATATATATATATATATATATATATATATATATATATATTACAATGTGTGTATATGTGTATGCGCACAAAGAGCAAGGGGTGACTCAAGATTAAGTCAATCATCATTATGAGTTGTTCTGACTCCTGGTTTGTTGTTTCATTCAGCTCTGTGTTTCATCGTCTGTTTGCGTCATAAAAACTTGCGAAGCCTCAACGTCACTTACTTTGTTCCTTGGACAGCCCGAATGTGACGATTATGGTTTATCCCGACCCCAATGTTTGTTATTTGTATTCAACTCTGAGTTATATTTTTGTGCCACGATAGCTCACTTTTGGTTGAAGCTGAACTTCCTTTTATATATATATATATATATATATATATATATATATATATATATATATATATATATATATATATATATATACATTATTTTTGCAGAGCCCGGATGTGACGGATCGCACATGCTTCGGGGTAACCCATTATGGTTCGCCTCACACTCTGGGTCGGGTCGATGGGCGGTAGAAGCTGCGTCCGACTGTTCTTGGACTATCGTTGCCCCCAGGGGCAAATATATTTCGCTCGAGACAAACAATATATGGCTTCATTGCCATTCCGATTGGCAAACATTGTCTATCTATGATGGTGCCAAGGAAGCATCGACAAATCTGATAGCCGCGGTGAGTTCTTTTAATCAACTCCTTTGCACCTCACTCCATTGTATCTGCATGCAACTTTTCCCTAATGAAGAAAACTAGAAATGGTTCAGTGTCGCAAATGTCGTCTGCTTCTTTTTCCATTAAGAGTGATGTGAGCATTTGCACCCAGGTGTCACTGAAGAAACTGTCAACTCATTCTCCAGTACGCTGACGGACTTTAAGGCTGTCTGACATGAAATATCGTCCGACATTTGATAGTTTCAGAGCCATCCGATCCTAATATCTTCAATTCAATATCTAATGGGGAGTACTTGTGGATTTGGTACACAGTTAATCATGCTCATTTACCTGGAACAGGAAATGATAAAAATGTGAAAATGATGAAAGATGTGTAAAGTGTATCATCGCGTGCAATGTGCATGGACAGAGTGCAGAACTTTTGTTTCCGAATCGCGGTGTTTATTGTTTCCCCAAGCGTATCTTTGCTCATTATTAAGACAGTATGAGTGTAATTATAACGGGCCTGATCGCCAAATGGAATACCAGATGCTATTTCTCTACGATGTCCGATTTGGCAAGCAAAGTCTCAAGTTCGACATCCGATTATTGGGCCATTAACTCTTTCAGTTCCAAAGTTTGGCTGAGTCAGTAGCTTTCTCGTTGCACTTTGGGCACAACGCGCCCAAAACGCTCGGAGAACAGCTTTCACTCTTAAGGTTTCTGCATGCTGGTCTTTGAGGGAACGGTCAGTTCACAAAGAATACAAATCTAGTATCGGTATGTCAATAGGAGAGGTCACAATTACCAATTATCTGTGTATTCAGCTGAATACACAATCCAATACACATAATTTCTTCAGGACTAGATATGTGTATTCCCATTGGATTCCACATTGAATTAACCTCAAATTAAAAGACTACTTTTAAAGATGCAAGAATGACGTTTATGCAAAAATTTCAGCTGTGTACATAATTTTACCAAACAAAGTTTGCTGTGTCTGCAACAAGTGGTTTTAAAGTCATTAAGCCGTAAATTACAATAAAAAGTAATGGGAATGCAAAACTCTAGCCCTGGATGACTGAAATGCTCTCTACAGGAGAGCAGTACAAACTTCTGTTCTTACGCTACTCTATTCAGAATACGTCGACTATTGCCAAAATGGCAAATAAAGAAGTTAAAGCCTCATATTGGCAAGTTTTGATATGTTGTATGGATCCCACTGATTGCAACCATTGCGCGTACAGTGCAAGTAGCGATATACAGATAAACCTAATGACCAGCAGGGCCTTTTAGCACTGCAGCGCATATACATTGGAGGAGGTGTAAAAATGTCTTGATCTGGTCAAAGGTGATGGGTTACCAAAGTTTAGCTACATATTTCCGTTGTAACCTAGGAATGGTATGTTATTGTTTGTAGGATCCTATAAAATTTTGGAGCATTGTAAAATTTACAGTAGGCCTATATTTGCAATTTAAGAGTAGGTGTTTGTGTGTGTTCGTACTGAAATGCTTCTCTCAAAGTGGAACATTCCGGTAAAATATATAATTTATATAACTGCATTGTATACAATCATGTAGTTAACAGTTCATGATGACTACCACCCATAGGCTATGCAAGAACCTTCTCTGTAGATACATAGAAAAGATATTCCCAAGTTGTTAAAAGGCAAAATCGATTCCTTGTATGTACGCATTAACCGAAGAACTGCCTTAAGTGTGGCATATATCAGGACGGGCTATAGACACCCCAAACTAATTTTAGTAGCCTGGTAACCGAAAAAAAGGCCATATATCAGAAGGGCATGACCCCAAGATGTCAGATCTGACCACAATTTCAGCATTATCAGATGAGTGTGTTGCCTTCTTAGTAGACCAAGGTTTGTATAAATTCTACTACGCTCGGAGTGAAGAAACTCACAAATCGGTCTGAGTACCGGGCAAGTAACTGTCGAATAAATATATACATTTCTGATAGACATGAATAAGAGATGGCTGTTAAAATGTAGAAATAATTTTCCCATGTGAGCCCCTATTTCTTTCTTTCTTTCTTTCTTTCTTTCTTTCTTTCTTTCTTTCTTTTTCTTTCTTTCTTTCTTTCTTTCCCCATTCGTTTATTCCTTCTTTCTTCCATTCTTCCTGTTTTCAGTCTTCCTTACTTTCTTGTTTGCAAACTGAAATAATGTTTAATTATGTGGCTGCAAAATGCCCTCGTCATTTTTATATCCGTTTTAGTTTACCATATAGCGCCTTTCAAACTAGAAGCTCCGAAAACATATGTAAAGACCGCTGTCAATAAATCCAAGGGCAAATACAAACCCCAGGGACATTTTTGCCACATGGTTCACATGAATGTTGGGCAATAACCTTCATATTTTATTGGAAATAAAAATTTATTTCCATATTTGTATGGGCATGTGACATTAATTTCACATGCATGTCACAAATATAAATTATTATTCAACAATTACTCCACAGAGCAATATTTTAGATTTTATACATTTGGATCTTGCCTTTTGAAAGCTACGTACATTGTAAATATACATACTAATATTTTAAAAAGTCTTTTAGCCTTGTTTGGTGTTAGGTATCCCATGACTCATTTGTTGTATCTCTTGTCTCCAGTAAAAATGAACTTATTGATATCCTCCAGGCATGATTGAACTTTAAATCTAAATCCTACGAAACACTGTAGTAGGGTTTTTTTTTTGTTTTTTTTTTTTTTGTTGTTGTTGTTTTTGTTTTTTTTGTCGAATATAGAGGGGGAAGAATAAAAGCTTCAGATACTCATTCCGTAGAGGTCGGCATTGTTGCGTTTGTGATTCCCTCCACGCCACACCACACTGTTTTATAACTGCAACCCAGTAGGTTCTTGACGACTAGAGTAGTCCTCTACGGAAAGGCCAAGCGTGTGGCGGTAAATGTAGCTGCTGATGTTACTATCTGTTTTGGTAGGCCTTGTTTAAGTTAGAAGTGGGTGCATGTAAAAATCATTTTAGCACACCGAGCACCTCGACGACAGAAGCTGTCTGCGGTGGCCCTATTTACAATTGCGCAACACACCCACTCACAAGAGCCGTCACCACTGTTGACCCCACAGTGAAAAGTCCACACGTACTCATTGTGTCAAATATGATTTACACCCTCTCTTTTGTTTCTTAACTTATATTATGTTTTCATATTTTCCTACCGTTAGCTTCCATGGAACCCACACACAGGGAATACTGAGTTGAGTGGTTACACATATTCACTTTTACTGACGCCTGGCAAAAACGAAAAACACTGGCGAAACCGCGAATGCTATTTATTGTTGATTTTGATCTAATAAATTTGAAAGTGAGCAACTATTTCAAAACGATGCTCGCGACTGTGGATGAAAGTCAACATCGTGGCACAAAGAAGGCACAGTGCTATTTGGATATCTTAACGTGAGAGCTTCGCTGATACGTAATGGTCACGTCACGGGATGTGCGCACGTGCCTGACTAAACTTAAAAGTAGGTAAAATCCTGAAATATCTCCTGTCAGGATAAGACTGAATCATTAGATTTCCCTGGCGTAGTGCCCCCAACCCACGACAAGGAAATCTTTTTACTTCTCACATATTATCACAATTGGTCTTTTCTACAATTTTGACCGTCCACATATAATTGCAACGGGTCTTATCTAAAATTTTGACCGTCCACATATAATTGCAACGGGTCTTATCTAAAATTTTGACCGTCCACATATAATTGCAACGGGTCTTATCTACAATTTTGACCGTCACATATAATTGCAATTTTGACCTGCCACATATTATAATTGCCTTTATCTACAATTCTGTCCTGCCACATATTATTATAATGGATCTTATATGCAAGTCTGACCTGCCACATATTACCACAATGGGTCAGTACAATTATGACCCCCCCCCCCCACACACACACATATTATCACAAAGGGTCTTATATACAATTCTAACTAGAATTCTCGTTCCATTAACGAGAGATGTAAATAAATACTTCAAGGCAGACAACAGGTGCATGCAAATTGGCGGAGCGGAACATTAAGTTTGTTGCTAAATCAGCATTTGATGACGAGAATACTCATGACAGGGATGCTAAGCTTCACAATTTAACATACTTAAAGATGTCATAAATGCCACGAAGTAAAAGTGTCACTTCTGTCCTAAAAGCCATTTAACATTACCCTTATTTAACACATCCAGGAATTACCTGGACAGTGTGGTGGATTGGTCTGGGCATGAACGTAACTATTACGTAACCAGCTCAAGGGGATCATAAATTAATTGTCTGTCGATGATTAAATGTCACCATTGAGCTGTCGAATATCGGTACAGCAGACATAAAGTGAATTGTTTTTTATACGGTGACAGCATTTATGCTTTAATCCGAGCGCAAGGAGCTATTATATCAAGGAACTGTTGCTGTGTGTGATAAAATTTGGCTGCGTAAAAGACTTTACGTCAAGGGATAATTTTGATAAAAAACAAAATACCAATTCAAAAAGAAAATTCGAACCGACACCATGAAATAGATACTCGTTTCATTTCTCTAATGACCGCTCTATTGTGTTTTTCTCTTAATTTTTTTCTCGTTTAATTAGAAATAAAACAGTGAATAACACAACGGTAACAAGTTATTGGAGACATCAAGAGACAAAACAATATCGATCCTTGATAGCGAAACACGTAAGGGACATTAAATTTGAAAATTGCCACAAATCTATTGGCGTCGCCAATATAGGGAGACATTTTAACGACGGCTCTAAATTATCAGGTACCAGCGGGCATATCCGGGACATTTATCGGCGTCAAACTGTTGTGGCGTTTTATACAGGAAAACATCTTATTGAAAATGCCGCATAATTATGGGCAGGCTATTTTCATTTACAAAAATATAGCAGTCAAACCTTTAGATGTGAACACTTCCTTCTCCGCAGAATGGACCTTCATGTCGCTGATAAACTTTTATCCAATGAGGCATATAATGACAAAACTGCAACTGAATAAGAATTTCTGTTTATGTTCCAAACTGGTCCCACCAACGAAGCACTTGGAAATTGCCTGTCCTCGTCATGCTATCTCTTTCCTAGTTGGTGTTCGGAGCAGCATCGAAAAGAGCGATACGAACTTTAAGCTGGCTGCAGCCATCCTGTTAAATTGGCGGCAATGTTTCATATAAGATAAGATAATCTTGATTTCATGTCGAGTTTACAAATAAGAAACATTAGCGCGACAGGATTTGCTTTCATATTGTTTTCGACAAACCATTTGATACTTATATTAGCAGCATTTTCCAAAGACAATTTAACATATATATCATATGATTTGTCGCCAAGTGCGGTTAACACAGAAGGGGTTAGTGCACAAGAGCGACTTGGCAAAACAGTGATTATGATAAACACACACAAAAACACACACACACAGACGCACGCACGTACGCACGCAAACGCACCCACACGCACGCACGCACACACACACACACACACACACACACACACACACACATACACACACACACACTGGTAGGTGCTTTTGGAATACATGGGCCCAAAACTATGCATTGCGCAGTGTTGACACTCGCCTGGTCAGAATAACACTCAGCTGATCTGAGGCAACAGTATTC
>CAXHWN010001198.1:0-22500 GCA_964020975.1 Hermodice carunculata
TCCTTTTCATCTTATCGATTGTACTGGTAGGTATAGGCCTATACACATTAATTCTAACCAATAACGAAAATCTACATTTATTTTCCCATGATAAAATTGCAATAAAAAATGAATAATGACGCAAGCACACATACAATTTCTCCGCATCCCGTATCAACAGCTACCCAGCATTTTCGGGCAGTGCGTTACCTGAACTATTGCATGTGTTCCCTATCCCTCATCTGCTTCTGTAAATGTGTTCAAAACACGTTTTACTTCATGGTATATATCTTTCTGCAGCAAACTTTATGGTCATTTCATATTGATTGCAATTTCTTTATGGCTGTTGAATCTAGGCACGTTACATTTCAAAATCGAAACAATGTGATTGGGTATTCGTGGAAGGCCCCTACGTCATTATCGGGATTCCCTCGAATTACGTTCCAGACAAAGACTGGACATCCCTCTTTTCTTCCAGCGTGACTATTATGTTTCAACAGATACACTTACTACATTTTTAAATTGCATAAATAACTAGGAAAAAATGTTTCTTCAAAGCATATCTGTCCGTGTGCCTTCAAAACTTGTAAATATTCAACGCTACAACTTTAGTCCTTTGGTACTTCACATTCCTTTAAGCTTATAGCTGGATGAAAATTTCAAAGGTCCAAATGACCTTGACCTTTGACCTTTACAGGTCACATGTAAATTGGAAAACTGTACAGTGTTACAATACCCACAATTTAAGCCCAACATGAACCAAATAAGATGGACACTGACCAAGTTATGGCAAGATGAAACTTTCAAAGGGCCAAATGACCTTGACTTTTGCGTTTTAGAGGTAACATGTTCATTACAAAATATACAGTGTTGCTACACCTACAATTTGAGTCCAACATGATTAGAATTGGATGCAAATTGGCAGAGCTATGGCTGGGTGAAACATTCAAAGGTCCAAATGACCTTGACCGCTGACCTTAAGAGGTTACATGTACGGTTCAAAAATGTGCAGTGTTACAATAACTGCAATTAGAGTCCAACATGATCAAAATAGGATAAAAATTGACCAAGTTATAGCTGGAAGAAAGCCACCATCCAAAGTGGCCTTTGACCTTGAAATGACCTTTGACCTCGAGATGACCTCTACCTGAAGTGAACCTTGACCTTTAAAATGACATGTTGACCTTTACATGACCTTGACATTTGAGATGACCTTTGCCATGCTTTGATCGAACTCCTGTACACTCGGAACCACATCTGCTATAGTAAATAAGATATTGAAGATTTAAAACTTTAATTAGCCTCATTTGCATAATTTAAAAAAAACGTGACCTCTCTTTATAAAAAGGCAAGACTCATCTATATAAGTATTATTGCGGCAAAGTGTGGAGTTTCCACATCTAATACTTTTCTAATTAAATGTCGGACAAATTTTGCCTGTAAGAAAGAAATGAAAGAAAGAAAGAAAGAAGGAAAGAATTCCTAGAAAAACAATATGTCAGTGTTGGCACACAGACATAAAAACCCACGTAGCTCCAATTTGTATTCTATCCTAGCTGCATTTCCACACCCCTTGGTCAGGGGCTCCATTTTAAGTGAGTATCGTATCTGAACAATGATCGACATGTCAATTGGTAGTGCCAGTGGAGAATCTCGCACAAAACTTGCCGAAAAGCGGGAAAAGTGATATTACTTTCATAAATATTGGACCGCCCACTGTCGCCGATTGGATCCTCGCTACTATTGGTCTCTGACGAGTACCGATTTCGAGTGTAGTATTTATACCGGGTTAGCTCGATATGCGCCCTCTTGCTGAACTCCATATGTAGCCTTCCTGTCAGACATGATATATAGTCTATATAGGTCACGCAGCTTTCCTCGGCATGGGTTGGGCACCAAGTGCCCAACCCGTGGCGAGGAAAGCTGTTGACTCAGTCTTAAGAATTCTTAAGAATTGAAGATGAGACCTGTCAAGACAGCATGACCTGTCAAGACAGCATGACCTGTCAAGACAGCATGACCCAGGTCAACAGTTTTCCTCGGCATGGGTTGGGCACTTAGTGCCCAACCCATGGCGAGGAAAGCTGTTGACTCACTCTAAATTCAAGGAAGAAAGGGTTAAATTGTGAAACGTGACCAAATTTTACCCTGCTAGTGCTTCATATATCCATCAAAGACTTTTGGCAGCCATAATTTTGACCGAACACAGACTTGTATCCACGTTTTGCTCCCATTGGTTACGCAAACTTTCAGCCAGTCAGCAAAAATAATTATTGGATAAACTGGTGAGTTACAGTTTGTTGGTAGGTAAAGAAACAGAGAAATCATGTCAAACGTGACGTGGGGTAGTGGTTCAGATGTTAGCCTCTCTTCAAACCTGTCTGTGTAGGAGTTGTGTATGACGACGTTGTGGTTCTTCGTCTACCCTCTCCCATATTAGTTTTGAATGATCGACTGCACAGATGAATATGCAACACTTTGTTGCAGATAAGGCCCTGTGTGGATCATTGCACGTGCATATATTCCAGGTTTACCCTCTCTACCCTTACCCTCTCAGTAGCAAGAATGCTTGACTGACTGAACATTACGAGCGCCCGTGCCTTGTAACAGACAAATATGACACACACATACACACACATAAATATATATCAATTTGTAAATTTTTTAATTACGTGAGTCATTGTTCAATGTTTAGATTAACATTTCAAAGTTCACACTCTGTCGCTGTTTACTGTACACACACATTGCAATCTTCACGTTTGTGAGATTAAAGGTGCTAATTGGAGTATTCTCGTTCAGTCAAGATTCATAATATGATTGCCTTAAGTACATTAACTCCCCAATGTTTGGTATTCTGGAGTAAGACCGCAACGGAAATTTCAACAAATCAAATCTAATTGTGGGTAGTACATATATACTTGAAACGTTTGGGAAATTCACTCTGTCAATGCAAAGCATAGCAAGTTGTGTGCTAATCTGAGCTTTTATAATTATGTTACAATAGGATTCTTGCATAGCAATTAGCAAAAATCTATTTATACTTTTCATTATGTGAATAATGGATTGAGTTCTAAGGTCAGCTTCTTCATGTATGTATGTATATATATATATATTTAATTGTTTTCAGCTGGCTGGACAATTACGTTGCTCATAGTATTGCTTATAGCAATAGCACTAGTGATGGTGGCAATCCTTTTGATATACAGGTAAGACAAAAGTGAAAATTTCAAGTGTCAGGTGTGCACATTTGACTCTTATACAAACCTGAGAAAGATGGATTCTGGTGATAATGATGATGATGATAATGTTGATGATGATAGTATTTGGAAGCAACACCTTAATAATGGGAAAATCTGTCGATAAGGCCAAAAATATGAATTTGTCGCAGATTTTATGCCGTAGAACCGAATCGTCTGCATGGTAGGCCACAGTCTTTGTTCAGCCTAAAACCGTAACACTGTACACTTTTGTAATTTACATGTGATCTGTGAAGGTCAAAGGTCACAGGTCAAGTTCACTTGGACTTTGAAATTTTCATCCAGCCATAAGCGTAATGGAATGTGAAGTTCCAAAGGACAAAAGTTGCAGCATTTAATATTTGCAACTTTCGAAGGCACACAGACACATTTGTTTTAAAGTAAATTTTTATTTCTAGTTTGTTGGATTATTTTTATATGAAATTCTTAGTTATTGTCGAGTGAAGGACGGCAAATTAGAAGACCTTTTAGTTTTACCGGGAGCCGACGTATGTAAGCCTTCAGAACTGGATCTGCAATGATCTTAGACTAAATAAAATATAAATATTCCTGTGATTTTTTTGTGATGTTTAAACTTAAATTTAGTATGTTTCATGAGACAATTGACTGAATATTCAAAGACGTTTTGCATTAACATATCCTGGTAACATTCTACGGTGATGCAAATGGCGGCAGTCAGAGTGTTTGGTTCAAGTTCATATGACCACCACTTATTCCCCATCTGTGCGCAGAATAAGTTTAGAGTATATGAATCAAATGTATTCTTTTTATACGATAAATAAGCTTACAGTTTATATATAAAAATAGAAAAATCGGCAGGAAGTACTGGAACCTATCGCTTCTACCAAATCAAGTAACAATTACAGGATCATGCCCGGGGGGTTTCGGAGGCACGCCTTTGCGACCAGCTGGTGAAAGGTTACGATTCACCGGCATGCATGGCCACCTGCCGGTCTTGCCCGGCCTCGGTAGGCTTCAAGTGATTTTCTTCAAAATAATATTATCTCTACAAACGTATCTTATTATATATCATTGGGAAGGGCTTTGTAAGATTTATAGACGCATCCATTTTTGGGCATTCTAATTTCTAACCAAAAAAAAAAAGCATGAGACACTCCAGTACACTCCATGCCTTTTTCCAATGCACTGACGGATTTTCTCATCAGTTTAAGGGAACAGGATTGGGACGCGAAATTGTTCTGTTGGTCCTCCACCTCTAACCAAATGCCTGGAGGCTGGAGCACATTCGAAAGAACTTACGAGGCTCCCAGTCTTTTGGCCGCCTGACCATGTTGATCCAGTCTTTCCTTCGTTGTTTGTCTCTCTTGTGGGAAGAACTATGAAAAGTAACCCCTTGCATTAATTTTTTTTAATGCTCTTAAATTCCCTTATATGTGTGTCGGCATAACAACCTGGCACCTTGCAATTGTGTACAGGCATTTTCAAGGTGATACCCTGTCAAAAACTGAAGAAAAGCTAAGTTTTCTTGCATCCACTTTGCAATGCTGTGTTACGGCGGCTCGAGCAAATGTCCCAAATCCTGCAGAGTACCAGGGAATCGCTTTGTGAGATCATGGTGGTAGAAACAGGGACTGTGAGTTCATAAGTCTGGTATTGCAGATAAAATGACATGGGTCTTGGCTATAAATTTGAGAAATACAAATTTATTTGACTTTTCATAATTCTAATAACACGCTTTATCAAAATATTCCAAATTATTAAAACAAGGGTATTTTTAGAGAAAAACACTTTCTAAGGCTTAGAATCACAGGTAGGAAAACCGAAAAAGGCTGCCATTAGCGCCAAATGTGAACTTGCAAACAAGCTTCAATTATTCCTTGGGACTAGTTGATCTCATGATCAGACGTGTGCAGCAACTTCAGGAGAGCTGAATGCAACGGCGGTAAGTTTCCAAAGTGGCGCTTTTAAAGCTTATATATTACCCCCCCCCCCCCCCCACACACACACAACTCATACAATGAATATATGCGTGAAAGATTGATTCTTAAAGAAAAATTTCCCACGTGCCGATCATCACGTGCTTTACAGATTGCATAAGAATATGGAAAAAATATACTGTATTCTGAGAGTTGAAAATTTTAACATTGGCAAATGCAGTTTTACACAGGTTTAAAGTAGGGTTTTAACCTGGAAAGTATTACGAAGCTTCTTTAGATGCAACAATTATAAATATGACGCTAAATTGTCATTTTTGTGTATAATCGGGATAACATTTAGGTTTTTAGCGTGTATGTGGAATGCCACATGCCTTTTCATCTGGAGAAATTTACTACATAGCTGTAACCAAATACTAACACTTGTTGCACAGAATTTCAGAAATCAAGCTTATCCTTGACTACCCTGGTATCAGAGTTTTGCTGCACGATACAAGCTTTCTTGAGACAAATCAAAATCCAGAGCATTCCTCTCGCCACTTAAACGGGAATCTGTCTATCATTCACAAATGGGGTAAATTACGGCGGGTCATCTTGAATGCCCTGACGCTCTTTTCAGTTATTTTCTGCGTCAAAACTAATAAACCATACCCGCCCCCCCCCCCCCCCCCCGTTTACATCGACTAATCGCCCATTCCTGAGGCTGGCACCCACACCCACCTTGGAATAATTCTCAGAACTTGTACTGGCATGCTCATATAACTAGGATTACTAACAAAGCTAGCCGACGCATTGCTCTCCTGCACAGGTTGAAGGATAAACTCTCCCGCACAGCTCCATTCGGGTTGTATTTTCCCCTGATTCGATCCATTCTTGAATGCCCTATGTCCTCTTCGATAACTGCGGCAAAGGCCTATCTGGCCTTCTTGAATCCACCCAAGACAGCCAAAATATTTACCGGCGCTTTAAGACATACGTAACACATTCAATTTCTTCAAGAAATCGGCTTGCCTACGCTTGCTGAGAGGTGCAAATACCTCAAGTGGATTCTGTCATATGAAATGCGCCATAACCTCACTCCTACATATATATTTAACATCTTACCTCCATCTTTAACTGGCAAGACCTCTATGCCATTTGGCCTCCTACGCACATAACTGCGCGATTTTAGTAACTCCTTTCTCTTCGATGACATCAAGCTATGGAACCACCTGCCCTCTGACATTTTCTGTCAACTTTGCTTGCTGTTATAATGTCATGACTTATATTCTACTTGTCACCGTTACTGCGACATCTGTCACACCCAAATGCGTCTAGGTTTCTCTAAGCTAAACTAAGAGCTTCTTAAAGTCAATGTAATTCCATGTCCCGATTGTTCATGTTCCCATTCCCCTGAAAACGTGAAACATTTCTTTCTTTTTTGTCCACTCTTCGACTGTCTCAGGAAAATCTCTTAAATACCCCCATACCTATAATCGCTTCCTATGTTCTCCCTACCTTAAGCATATAATGGTTAAAAGAGTCAAATTCCTCATGACGATACCTTTCATTCAAATACCAGCAAGCCTCGTCTGAAGCAAAAAGTAGTCTTAGTCAACATCTTTCGTCGGGACACTTTGCGCGCAATGCGCGCAAAGTGTCCCGAGGAAAGCTGTTGACTCAATCTTAAATCAGCACTTTAAGGGTAATACTCCATATATCTAGCGACCATTTAGTCGAAATTGTCCGGTCTGGTACCAAAGAATTGTCGAATGTTTAAAGTACTGAAACTTGGAAGCTGCTCAAACGTGTATAACCGATACGACACGTTTTGTATATTAATTACCCGCGTATGTTCCATATGTCTGATTGTATCTTCCCAAATGTGCCAATAATATCATAAAATAGTAAAAGAATGTCCATTCTGGAGATTAAGTATTATAGTTATGCCGTAAGCTTATTCGGGTCCTTTTGTCACTTCCGTATTTTATAAATTGTGATACCGTTTATTTCACCTATGACTGTACTGGTAACATATTTTGTACTTTCACCTACGATTATACTGGTAGCTTCATGTTACCTCCGTTGTGTTAACTGTATGTATGCTGTGCGTCTATCTCACTCTCTCTTTCTCTCTATCTCTGTCTGTCTGTCTGTCTGTCTGGAAAGCCAACTTTTTAGCAGCTTTATGTCATATAAAGCAATCCAACGTAGCTCAATATGTTTCAATTGAAATAGAGATAGATGCCCCTGTCAAGCAAACATATATAAATAATGGCCATAGTTAATGTATCTAAAGACAAGATCGTTAGGGTGTAAAAACACATCGCAATTGGGATATAAATTCATGTTTGGTGAACGCAAAGATGGAACTCCTGGACGCTTATGATTTTGCACCACAAGAATGCATCAATAGCGCAAAGTTTATTTATGCCAAAAACAACTTGAGGTATTTTCAGTGTTTTAACTGTATGTAACATAAGTATATCATCAGCGTTCAAAAGTAAATACGTCTTTTGTACAAACAGCTTTATGTGATAAAATGAAACATCGGCGTTTCCTCTTCAACACTCCCATAAAATAAGAACTGATTTTACTTAATTTACCTGAGAGAACCAAAGCTAAATTACTATTAAGACTTCTTTGTACACCTCTAACAATCTGAAATATTTTATACAAACCATGGAATAGTTATCAGTCTGAGCAAAATTCCAAAACGTATGCACAGAGCCATTGAAGCTACATATTCAACAGGCACGTATAATTACACACACACACACACACACACACACACACACACACACACACACAGAGAGAGAGAGAGAGAGAGAGAGAGAGAGAGAGAGAGAGAGAGAGAGAGAGAGAGAGAGAGAGAGGAGACAGATATATGCACACATCCGCGTAGTAGCATATCATGATATTTTTGTGTTACAGTTAGATCATACAATATTTCATTAACTGCGGATTCCCGTTTAGGGGAAAAATGGTTAAGATGACGACGATCACAGTGTTCGTATGAGGAAACTATTTGATATTTTTTACCAATGCAGGGAAAAGAAACGGAAAGCTACCCAAGAAATATCAAGCCCGCCCATGTCTGCTTTACGCCAAATAACGGAACATGACGACTTTGGAATAGAAAATCCTCTTTTTGATACCTCTCAAAAGGAGAATGAGGACAAATCGTCATGAGATCTGCTGCCACTGTATGAAGTTTATCAAAAGGAAAATGGGAGTGCATCGTCATGGGATTTGTTACCACTTCATAATACCTGTCAGATGGAGAGTGAAACAGCACTGTCATAAGATTTGTTATTGTAATCAACTAATAATATATATCCAAGAGAGCAATGGAACGCATTTTCATGAGATCTGTGAACACTCGCATAACCAAAAGTGACTGCAAGTATTGGTGAATATCCTGGAGTGTTTTTTTTTCAGTTTTAATCGGAACCCAAAAGCTTTATCATATCATATGGTCAACACAATATGAATTTCATTTAGCTCATAAATGAGTAAAAAGAAAATATGGCCTATGTCCTATGTGCAACAAGGGCGCACGAGGACATTGGGTGCCAGACAACACTCCTAGGAAAAAAGTTTGCTTTTTATCGGCTTTATCTTAATTTTTGAAAATATGATACCATAAACAAACGCGCGGCGTTTAATCATACGAGTTGTAGATGTACACGAAATATCACAGAAATGTGCAATTATCAAAATAAAGTTATATAAATAGTGCCTTAAGTTAAGTGTAGATTACATGTCGTAGTTTATAGGTTGTGTGCTCTGCCAATAAGATGTGTGTTGTTGTTGTTTTTTTTCTCTTTTGGTATGTCATAAATTACAAACTTATAAATGACTCTTTAGTGACACAGATCATCTGACTTCAATTAGTTCTTTAAAAAAACAGTAATTTACACATGCTGCCTGAATTCCCGAAATGGGAATAAAATAGAGTGGCCTTAAGCAGACAAAGCCCACCTCGTAGATTTTCTGCCTTGCTTCAATAACATCTAGGAAATAAGAATCCGGTGAAAGAAAAATTAGGGCTTACTTTTGTTATAATTTTATCCCTTAAATTTGGGTAGTGCCAAAGTTCTTGACTGATTTCAACAGCAATTAAAAAATATTTTGAGTGAGAATTGTGACCTGAGATCTTTCACGATAAAATAGGCTGGGGGCAATGGCTCTCTTTGACACGGTTTGTGAGGGTAGCGCCCAACTCACGTGGAAGGAAGCTGTTGACGGTCTTAAACTCAAGTAAATTCAAAGGTGTTCCATAAGTTAAGTTCTTTTCCATGTAAATACATGTGAAGGAACCTAAAAATCTAGTTATTTTGTATCTATTATAATGTATTTATCTAGGGTAACCTGTACGGGCAAGGACTGTTCCTCGATGGGGCCAGGACGGTTCCTGCACGGGGCCCTGGCACAGTAAAATAATACAATCACTAGCAGAAATATAAAATCATTTAAAATACATTTGCCAGATACAATAGCAGCTAGTATCAGCCATATGAAAAACTTAAAAATGCAATAATTTGGTTTTGTCTGCTTCTGTACTCACCAGCACCATTTATCCATTTGCAAATATGCAAAGTCATATATCGTTTTAGATAGTATAGACACATGTGTTTTACATGGATTGTGAAAGAAGTCAAGTATTGACTTATCGAGTCACTCTCCACGTGTGTAGTGTTGCAATTCCTACAACGTCAGTCCAACATGATTTAAAATTGGATGGAAATTAACCGAGTTATGGCTGGATGAAACTTTTAAAGGTCCTATTGACGTCGACCTTTGACTTAAAGTTCACATGTAGGTTTCAAAAACGTGCAATGTTACAATACCTACAATTGCATAAATCTAAATGATACAACTTTGGTTCCTGGTTCATTGGATGCGGCTTTGCCACAAACCTATAAATTAAAGTTGGAATGGTATTTCTATGTATAATAGTTTTGGAGATATTTATATCAAGTTTGAATTTTTCAAAGCCCCTTATTAGCATAATTTGAAAGTCTACAACCTATGCTATCCATTATATTGGCAAGGGTCACAAACCTGTATACGCACATTGAAATATTGAGTATCTGGACTATTCCAAATAAGATGCATAATTTCACTGGACAGTCACCATAGCAAGTTTGATGGTTTTCGATAAAAAATTGCTTGAGAAAAATCTTCAGACCAACTTGGTCGTCAGAAAGAGAAAAAAGAAAGAAAGAGAAAGAAAAAAAGAAGGAAAGGAAGAAAGAAAGAAAGAAAAAAGAAAGATTCCAGTGTTACTCATACAGTGAAACCTCTGAAGTGTATACATGCAATACACGACTGTCTTTCTTCCTTTATTACATAAGCAAATGTTAATACAAGCTGTCAACAAACTACATCTGCACGTACCTGTTCTTGTGAACCGAGACAAGCACAATACTGTCTCAGTATTGGCGATGAAGAAGAGACTACATCTCACTGGTTACAAGAAAACAAAGACATGAAAGTGTGCACTGAAAAGTCACAAATCCACACACTGTTTCCCAATTCACAAAGTTGTGAAAACAGCCATTGCGGTCTTTTAGACCATATTTTGATGGGTCTGGCCAAGTAGTCTAGCTTTAACAGAGGGTACACTTAGGCTTGTTCTGTCTAGAAATCCAACGGCTGTGTTCCCTTTGGAATGATAAGCTCAGCTGACTGACATAGCCTCAGGCAAAAATTGACCAGCTAGAATGCCAGTCTCAGTCATGGTGCACTGACAGCGCTGTGCAGCACTAGTAGAAACAATAGCCTGCCAGGTACATATGGCAGCATGGAGCAGATCTGTTCTTGCATGAACAGAAAGAAATTCTCTGTATTTTATTGAGACCCTCATTACACAGTTGTTGGGACTCCTCCCCTCCCCCTTATTAGCTACAAGACGCAAACATTGCACACCATAAAGCTAGCATGCATGGACAGAAAGCTGCCTATTTGGACCTTGAAAATTTCATCTAGCCATAACTATGTCAAATTTCATCTGAATTCAATCATGTTGGACTTAAATTGTAGGTATTGCAACACTGCACATTTTTGTAATTTATATGTGACCTTTAAAGGTCAAAGTCAAGGTCATTTAGGCCTTTGAAATTCCATCTAGCCATAACTTGGCCAATTTTTATCTCATTTGGTTCATGTTAGGCTCAAATTGTAGACATTGCAACAATGCACATTTTTGTCCTTATATGTGACCTCTGAAGGTCAAAGGTCAAATTTTCATCCAGCCATTAGCTTTATGGAATGTAAAGTTCCAAAAGACAAAACCTGTAGCATTTATTAACTTTGAAAAGCAGACAGATAGATTTTCTTTCTAGCAAACATTATTTTTCTAGTTAACGTTTTTATTGTCTTTTTGTTTTGTTTTGTTAGATTTTTTTTTTTCAACTAGGGTACTTGTCAGTTAGTGCAATTATCTTTATCAATTATTATTTACGCCAATAGGCATTCTGAAAACGTCAGCTACATTCACTTCACACTCTGTGACAATATACCTTGGGTGCGTCTCGACAAAGATTGTTCAAATGGTAACGCTCCAGTGGTTTTGGGTGTTTTGGGGGGTGGGGGTGGGTGGGAGGGTCATGACACACTTGCGTTGATATCTCACAGGTACCCTACCACGAGCTCCCGGTTCTCAATTTGTTGACCAGTTAGCGCTGCAATTTTGTTCTATTTTATATTATGTTTGTGTATTTTCGACTTCTTCTCCAGAGAAGGCACTCAAATTAAGCTAAAACGTGGTTCATTGTAAAAGGGTCAAATAAAGTTAATAAGATAATCATTCCGAAACGCCAATATTTAAATTTGCACCGTATACTTACATTTTATAGTATTAATAAGGAGATTGGCGCACTGCTAAAATAAGAATAGGCAATGGCCATGATTATATCACGCTTTATTTCGGGGGAGGGAGGCATTGGATCACAGTTGTGTCCCTTGGCATGGATCCAGCAAGGAATCACTGGGTACAGAAGGGATATGGAGAGTCACTTGTGAACAAACTTTGTCCTCTAATGTCTCCCTACTTTACGCCCTCCTCCAAATCTTTATACATTCATATTTTTAAGTTTTGAAGGTGGAAAGAATGTGATCGGATTATCTGCATAGCCTAACCAGTATATCACATAAAAGTTAACCCGAAATCATATCCCTGTGCAAAATACTATTAAAATCATTGGCTTCAGAAGTCATATCTTCTTTACTTGCGTGAGGTCTAATAAAATAACGAACAAACAGGCTAACGCCTGACACATTTCTGATCCATTGTCAAGAGCTTATGCACCCATCTTGCATAAACTGTTGTCATTCCCAACTCCTTGGTGATAAAGTGGTCAAGCCATCATGAGAGATGTGCATATCACTGGCAATATACCGATCAGCCATCACCATAACATGCTCCCTGGTAATGTTTTCGGAAATGGTTGCTGTTGAAGGCCTTCTTGAACACGTTGAATAGGTTCTCTCTGCCACGCTGGGATTCCTCAGCCCACTTCTTAACAGTGGAAAAGGAAGGAGCATCACCCACCCCACCCCACCCCCACCCACAAGGGGAGAGCATGTCGGCATATATCTGTGTTGGAGTTAGCCATTTCAGTTGCAGGGACTTGATGACTGCTCTATAGCCAGTTTTATCCATTTCTGGTGATTTAAATGGGTAGGTTCATAAGATGGTCTGCTACAAACACACTAATCTCACTACAGTTGCAATTCTTATGTCGGTGATTCATTACATGATTGTACTTGTTGGTAGTAAAATTTTGTTTCAGTCCGATTGATTTATCACACTTAGGTTTAGAACTTTTCAGGCAGCCCTCGTGCCAACCTACATCTGCTTTATTATCAGTTTTTACATAGTACAAATATTGCGGTACACAGGTACCTTTGAATCTACTCTGATGATATTTGGTACCCATCACATTTGTACAAATATGTCGACTTTTTTGTCCTTTGTGCAAGTTTTATTATTGAAAAAAATATACTGTCAAATCAAAAAAGTTTTCATGATCAGACGAGATCAGTGAAATGGATCGGAGTCACGAATTGTGTAATGGTGGCACATTGTATTTTGCAAACCCCACTGCCAGTTT
Organism: Hermodice carunculata; assembly: GCA_964020975.1. Taxonomy (NCBI): domain Eukaryota; kingdom Metazoa; phylum Annelida; class Polychaeta; order Eunicida; family Amphinomidae; genus Hermodice; species Hermodice carunculata. Next base: position 13,231 of record CAXHWN010001198.1, read on the forward strand.
GTATGGTCCTGTCACTGTCAATTTCTGTGGTCTGAGGCTTTTTTTGTTTTGTTTTTTGCTCACACATTCTCAGTACACTATCCTTCTCATTTCTGTATATTTAAGAATGTCCGGGGGTTTCTTTTTATGTGTTTTTTACGTTGTCCATCGCGATTTGTGTTATCAACCTTCAAATTTAGAACCTTTTAAAATTTGTGCTTCGCATTTTTGTGAAATCTCTGCCATTTTTTTTTCGACAATGCAACAGTTAGACAGCCGTAAATTATTATAATGACTTCCACTGAAATATTTTATTCACGAAATCCAAACATGAAAAGAAACCGTTAGATGGTTCAAACTTGCAGTATGTCCTGCAAACGTCGTACTTGCACTCTGAGGCAAGTATGTAATTATTGTACCAACGGTTACAGAAAAGCTGTGTTAGGTAATGTGTTTCAAATTGTTTATTTTTGGAAGAACAATCGGTTGTCTATGTCTGCAAATCATTTTATCCAAAGTTAATCGAAGTAACACTCAGGAAATGATCTATTTAACAGCTTCATTTTACCTGCATGGCAACATGTGAAAGACGACGAAGCATTCTGCAAAATGTATAAGCCAGATACGAGTCTCCAGATAAAACAACATCACAAGGCCATTTATATTATGTGGTAATATTCCGAATATGCTTAGGAGCATTTGAAAGCATCCAATTTTCAATAAACATTATTTATTAGTTCACCATATGGTCTCAATGATTTGTGTGTCAAAATATAATTGATGTATGAGAAGCAAACGAAGAAGAAGAGGAAGAAGAATCAGAAGAGGAAGAAGGAAGAAGAAGCAGAAGAAGAAGAAGAAGAAGAAGAATAACATCAACAACAACAACAACAACAACAACAACAACAACAACAACAACAACAGCAGCAACAACCCCTGGACAATATATTGTAACCCTGCGCGGCTAGTGAAATATAATACCATTAGTAAGCTGCAAAGCTTTCTCAGAACAAAACTGCAGCTTCTGCATTTCATCTGTAAGTCTTTTTACCTCTGCAGTGCCAGGTAAGTGTGTGTCTGTGTCCTCTACAAAAGCAATCAATAAATTCGTAGGACAGGATATAAGGAATAGAGGTATTTGAACAATTATGGATTTACATTTCAATCTAGTCCGCCTTAGCCTCAATGCACTTGACCCACTTGTATTTGAGTGTCTCAATCCCGTTAAAATTCTCAAAACTCTACAGGTTGGTCCCTAAAACAAGCTTCTGTGGCAGTCTTGAGTTCATCATCAACACGAAATATGGTACCACGCAAGTGTGATTTCAAATGTCGAAATAAAAAATATTCACGGGGGGGGGGGGGGCAGGTCTGGGCTGTAAGGAGGATGATTCAATTGTTAGTATTTACAATCATGAATGGCACTCTGGACAGCTCGGTGACTTGTGCATAGGGACATTGTCATGAAGAAGCATCACATCAGCAGCTATCTTTGTTCACCGTTTTTCTTTAATGACAGTCCTCAGCTTTTGCATCAACTCAGCATAGTAAGCCCGATAAATTGTACACTTAGGAGGTTTATAGTCCACAAGCAGCACACCCTTTGAGTTCCAAAAAACTGTGGCGATGACTTTTCCAGCAGGGGGTTTCGTACCAAACTTCCTGGGTGGAGGTGCTCCATGGAGCTTCCACGGCGTGGATTCCTGTTTGGTGTCCGGATCCCAGTGGTGAATCCATGTTTTACATCCTGTTACCAGATGTGTATCAAAGCCCTCTTAATTTCCATTATGAATTTCTAGTGGCTCCTCAGTTCACTGAACGATCCTGTGCATTTAGGTTATGGAGGACCCATCTGGTAGATACTTCGGACACAGCTGCATGCTCGTGGATTATAGTGGAAACACTACCATATAATATGTCACATTCTCTAGATATTTCATCCACCTTAATTCAGCGATCATTCATAATTAAGTTCTCCAAAAGTTGGATCATATCCTGAGTGATGTCATCAGCATGACGGTCTGACCATGGGTCCTCTTGAAGTGAGCTATGGCCACTTTAAACTTGGCTGCCCATTTTGCCACTGTGGAGTATTGAGGCCCTTCATCACCATACACATCAGCCATGCGTTTGTGGATATCCTATGCATTAGCAGCCTCTTGTCAGAAACTGCTCGAAAATCTATTTTCTGATTTTCCATATTTTCTGCCGGGTTACCCGTTTCAACATCGAAAGCAGACGACAATAAAAGCTGTCAGCAACAATTATTATGAATCTAAGCTAATAGATGATTAAGCTATCCAAATATGTGTAAAGGTTTCTCCCATGCGCAGTTATTGAATCAGTTCTATGGACTTATTGCCTGCCCCTCGTAGTTTAGAAATGTGTTTCTGTGCACCAGGCATTTTCATGTTTACTATAGTAAGCTTTCTCTCAGTTTTCAGTTCTTCCAGCTGGGGTAGCAGATCCAGTGGATCTAATGGTTTATCTGCAGGCCTGGTGTCTGCATGTGCAATATCATTGAGATCGTGTGTTTCTATAAGAACTACACTGGGCCTTGTATGATGCTAAGTTGTGCGCTGTTTGATAGGTCGGTATACCTGACACAAGTGCCGCCGGCATTCTAAAACTGATGGGACCGCATTGTCTTAAGTCTGCGTAATTTAGCACCAGGCCTTTGACAGAAGTCATTTACAAAAACGTGCAGTGAGCAGATGACAGTGTCTTTTCCAACTTGTAAGAATACCCCCCCCCCCCAAAAAAAAATCTAATTTAATAGATATTGTAATAGGATGAAAAAAAATGCAAGAAGGCCAAGTATTTTTTCATTTTTGGTCTTAATAAGAGTTCAAGCTATCAGATTTCCTTTCTGTTATTAATTGCAACTGCATTTGATTCTTATTAAGTACCACATTTTGTTTAAAAAATAGACAAAGGCCACATATATAAAAAATTTGCCATTCAATTTGTTGCTTTTCTTTGTGTATTAGCTCTACTAGGGTTGGGGATGAGCAAGATGTCGGCATTGTTTTTTTTCGAATATACCTGTTTTTCCAGTGTTCTTTTTTTTACTTTTTTGGCACTTTGTTCACTATCACTATCTCTGATTCTTATTTCAAGGTATCAATAACTAAGGAAATGCATTATCAGACTTTGATGTTTTTTATTTTTTTTCTGGTGTCAATAATAAAATGATAAGCTGCACTCATTTTTTGGCAATTATAAAATGAATAATAATTTTTACTTCAAAACAAAACTAAGGAATGCTATCATCAATGACTGGATTCTTCATCTTTTTTTTCAACAGTTGAATTAATAAATTTGTGCTTCATGTGGCATCCTACTTTGAATTTTTTATCTTCATCCTTCGTCATCTTAACCAGCCAGTTTTTCGTTTTGGTCCCTACGATAGGATTTTTGTGGAAGGTAACTTGGGTGCCATTTTTCTTGCCTAGGTACCCTCTTTGTTTGCTGCGTAGAACTTCACAGTGTTTGTTCCTCTACAACTAAAAAAGAGACATCTGAATAAATTTTGAAATAAAAATATTGTGCCCTGAATCTGGAGGCCTACCGGTACATGTATGTGGTGCTGCGTGACCGCGACCTCGCCTGTGAAATCGAGCTAGCTTTCACGCATCTACCGCTTCAAGACACCTCGAAGGCTTGATGCGCTGTGAAACTACAGGTAGCTAGCTTTCCCGTCATCTCCCAAGCCGTGATCCAGACCTCGCTCTTCTGTCTTGAGCGCGAGATACTTTTCACGCATAAAAAGTACCTCGCTTCCTGAACATGCGCAGTTGAGATCTTATTTTACCTGGTTCCCACTGCCGTTTTTTGCCCGACTTAAATGCTGTTGCCCTTAGTGTTTGCGCAACATTAAATACAATATATAAAATATAATAACACACACACACACACACAAACACACACACACACACACACACACACAGTCAGTGCCCGAAGAAATCATGGTCATGAGTAGCTACGATGATGATGATCACGATCACGACGATGATGATAAAAATGAACAAACATATTGTAATTCCAATGATGATGACCATTTCATGTGCCTCAATTAAATAAATGATATAGCTGCAGCACCAAAGTCCATCATTCTTTCAGACGACAGCAATTTTTAAGCGGACATTGAAAATTAGTCTCACAGCAGCCACCACCACCACCGACGACAACAACTGCCGCAACAACACCAATCCTCGCTAAGCCCCCCCCCCCCCCCCCCCTTTAGTTTTGTAACCGGGTCAATATCCAAATGACCATTGCTCCAGTGTGCATTCACGGGAAATTTAGATTATGATAATGATTGTGGCACAGAAGTACATGGAGACACATAAACTTGACACCGAAAATTCTACCTGAACTATAAGTTATGGATACAGCTACAAATGCATATAGCAGAAGAAAAAACAGGAAGCTGTGTATTCTTTGTTCTGTCATTTGTCAGTACAATTGATACGTATGTTCAAGAAACGCGTTAAATTATATACTCTTGACAACCAGTAATTGATTTAATACATATTGTTGTATTGCGCTATTCTCGCTGTTTTTTGAGTTGATGTAAATTCTTGTAACAGCTTGGTGCTCTCTCAGCTTGGAGGTGTGCTCTCTCTCTCTCTCTCTCTCTCTCTCTCTCTCTCTCTCTCTCTCTCTCTCTCTCTCTCTCTCTCTGTCTCTCTCTCTCTCTCTCTTTCTCTTTTACTGCAGGGAAGCTCTTTTACTCACTTGGTCTGGCAGTGGAGGTCGGGAAAGTGGCGCCATGATTTTTGAGTATAAGAGATATCTTTTTCCTTTTGGGGATACCAATGCAATAAGTGTATGGGGGATTTTTTTTATGTCCTTACTAACTTCCTGATAACCATTCACTCAAGGCCCGCATACAGACCACACTTTCCTTACAAACAAACAGATAAACCAGAAAGAAAATAGAAAACGTGTTCACTCTGTCATTCTGTAAATCGTCTTTCACTCACCTTGCAAAACCACAGAAGGATAAACAATGAAGCAACACACCCTCTGATGCTCTCGATAACCATTATATTGATAGATACCAATATAGAAGGTATCCGGCCCTCAGACCCTGTGCTCTCTGAAGAATTTCAGCCAGCACGGATGTTTTGTTGGAATAACGCAGCATTCTTTTGCTGAGCCGCCCAAGTATGGAAGCGGGCATAGCTTCTGACGACAGCACGGCCGATCCACAACCAGAAATATTAATTACAAAATAAGCTTACTTATCCCAAACACAACAAAGTCATGGGCTTGGTATATCTTAGTTTCATTAAAATCTTAATATAACTTTGAATATTATAAAATTTAAACGAGGTATTTTTGAGTGACTTTTTACTTAAGAGATATTTCTATTTTGCATTACCAAAATAATGGATACTGCCTTATTCAAACCTAAGAATTAAACCATAACTTAAATATCCATATAAACTAATCATGACACTTTCTCCAGCTGAAAATCATGGTTTTTAGTTTGATTGTATTCGACCATTACCAACTGAATCAATTATCAATTTCTTTCAATAGTGTATACATATCCTGTCATAATGTGTATGAATTTAAGCAAATAAGACAATACAATACAATATTAAACTTGCCTTGGCAGTATCAGTGCAAAATATTCAATATAAGAATCACAAGACACAGTGAGGTAACGTTTTATTAGATTAAGAGACGCGCATATATTGAGATGTGTTTTATTTTATTTAAGTTATTAGGAGGTTAACTTAATCATTTTACAACTGACAAAAATTCATGGTTATATGTGAGAAACATGATATATGTTTACAAGAACTCTTCAGAATATGAGACGTGGTTCCTCTGTGTGATATAACTGGCAACCTATTGGCTAGAGTAAAAAGCACAAAAAATTGAAAGACTAAATCGCCTGAGTGATTTTCTAGGGCACACAAACAAACATTGCGGATAGACTGGAATCCGAACTTAGCTCATTCGTATGTATTTGCTGCTGTTGGCTCTCTAGTCTGATTATAATGGATTGATTGTTACCTAATCAGCAACCTTTCAACGCACTGATGGATCTTACAACTGACACAACGACATGTTACGGCAGATTGCTTCATTCTTTTGGTATTTTGCCTGTTAGTAAAAGCCTAATTTTGCAGGCAGTAGACCAGAGCTACGGATCCCTATACATGCCATAGTAGTTGTTATTTCGCCAGTCCACGTGGATATGGTTTCAAGTTGAAAATCCCCCTAATTCGACGCAAAAGGGGGATTAACTGGCATAGTTTCACCCGTTATCATCGCGTTTGTTTATGCCGTTCCGAAGTATATCATAATTGTGTCTCAGGTCTACATTTGGCTATCATGCAGATATAGCTTTTGGAACATGAAAAACCTCATAAGGCACCCCTATAGGTCTTGGACCACTAACCTAGGCCGAATGCATTTACATGTTAAAATAGTGACATTTGCTGGCTTATTTCTCCAATTTCAAACTTTCTTTGCATTCTACTTCACGTTTATTCCGATAGCAACAATTTAAAACCAAGAAAATGGGGGTCATGAGGGCAGATCTTTTTTACACGTGCGTTTCTGTACCTTACCTCTAGGATTGACTGTCCCGCGCCAAATTTGTCTCCAAAAATACACAAAGTTATCAAATGATTTTAAATATTTCTAGTGTAGCAATGCTTTTCTAAAACTTACAGTTAATAAGTATTTTCATATCCAAAATTGTGATGGGACTTAATGTGGGATGCTCTACTCCTGTGATATTAATATCCAATACACAGAGGCACAGTATTCAGTACGTGATCAAAAGTTTTGGATCAGTTGACCTGACCTTGAGAGGTTACTGGTCCAAGACCTATATATACAGTGATTTACATGTACAACCTTTACTTTATGTCATCATAAAGTATAATGCGTTGCTTGAAAAAAAAAGTGAAATGGTTGGATGTTAAAGTTGTTTTATGGTATGAAACAGGAGCCTTTGTGTGTACTAGTTTCCCAATTCCAATACACAGTGCAGCTTGGCACTCTGTGTTGACATCTACATGTCACATGAAATACTACAAAAGTATGCATGTAACACAAACTGGAAGGCAATGGTGGTTATTTACCGGTATTGGCAAATATTTTTTGTTCATAAAAAACACACCTGGCTGGGTGGTACCTGCAATGCCCCCCCCCCCCCCCCCGTGGAGACTGGTCAGAACCAGTATCAGAGATCTGCTCCTTGCTGTGAATTGTATCCCACCCTCAAAAGCTGGACCACAATATCAAGCAAATAAAGTAAATAAAACAAAATTGTGAAAGAAAACGTGAAAGATATGAAAATAACTTTGGAGGAACCGAAAGATTTAAATGTTAAGAAAGGACTGGACCCTGCCAGCCCAATCAACATTGAAGGGGACTGTACCTACAACAATCGCCTACAGTCTGCGAGGGGTCGCACTCCCTACCAAGCAGCATCACAAGCAACGTATGTGTTTTCAGAGAATGAAACTGGCCAGAAAAAAATGTGGCTGGAACATAAATAAACTGTGTACCTGCAAACATGGACCAGCAAACCATGAAGCTAACTGTTCTGCCAACTTACCACCAGATGCCACTATTGGCAATGAAGGCCTGTATGTGACTGAGCGTATACAACAGTTAAATGATGCTGGCCATGCCGATGGTCACATTATATTAGATGGGGACTCCAATGCCAATGCTGCTGTAGTGAACATACGGCAAGGTGAAACTAAAATAAAAGTACAGAGATGCACAAGGGATTTAAACTGGACTTTAGAAAATGCAATATGCAATGCCAAATTTTCAAAAGCAACTGCTGGGGACCAGTGGTGTTGTACAAAACTGAGTATCTGATGACATGAATTCGCTGCCAGGCTGAGTACAATGCAGCATTTGAAAATTACGGGGATGATATTCCTGTACTGAAGAACAAATTAAGCTTTGTTGCAGATGCAATTATTAAATGCCACCAGGGATACCATAAACTTTGCATAAAAACATTCATTTGTTTGTGCTGGCACTGCAAAGTGTACATGGACAAAATCATTCCTGCCTGAAAAAGAAACTGGTCCACTCATAAACCCCACAAATGAGGATATTATAATGTTGCGGGACAAAAACAAAAAACAAAAACAAACAAAAAACTAAATCAAAAACAAAAAAACAAAAACAACTACAAAAAAAGAAAAAAAAAAAAAAAAAAAAACCATTGGCCACAATCACGGTTAAAAGTGAACGAGGATGACCAGCAGCCAAATTCACCTTGTGCTGGGCAATTTTTGAAGCAGTTCGTGTTCTGTTTGCATTATTTTGACGCGACAGAGGTATTTTAAGTGCAAGGTCTGTACCAATAATGACAGTACTTAGCAGAGCTCATTTCGGGTGTGGAGCCGGAAGAATTGGATGCTATGGCATGGGTAGGGTAGGCCTACTAAAATTCTAGGCTAGTCGTTCTACTCAGTGACACTGGTTCAGGTCATCTGGAGGATTATTCGCCAAGTGTGTCTATGGATGCACTTGCATCGACTTGTCACTATATGTGTGAGGATCACTGGGATACTAATTGTGGAGTAATGGCATCATAAGGTTTGTAACTTTGCCACATTTGGTTGTCTCAGCATTGGCGGTAAGTGCGGATAGGGAGTACACATGCACTTGAATTACCGCGCCATCTATTATCGACCATGGTAACTACCATTGGGACGCGGAACCGAAAGTAAATTAAACATTGCATTTTCGTGAAAGATAGTTTGTGAACATTTGATGTAATTGTTTCAGTAAATGAACTAAGCAGCCATACATTTCTACGTACTTGTTTAATGAGGTGAAATAGAAATTCAAGGACTCGTATGGGGTGGTAATTCAGTGGGGGTAAGCACACCAAAAAGAAGGGTCATCTTATTATAATATATGTTATATCACGGCAAACAAACCATTTAATCACAGTAGCCTTGTTTTAACACCGTATACTATATTATAATAGTTTTAAACTGACAGAACTTTTGTGATAAAAGTAAAATCCACATCCAATTTCCACACTCTTGGAAAAGCTTACCTTGATTGGACCTTGGTGTACGTCGATTACCCACTACCTAGGGAAAACTTCTACCTTACCTTCAGCGAATCTATATCTAGGTTTTAGGTGGAAAGTTGCAATGAAGAGGCGATGAAGTTCCGACAAAATAGCAGAATAATTTTCAGCTCAGCTAGCAGCCGTCAAATTATTGAAAAACAAAAACAAAAACAAAAACAAAACAAAAAAAAAAAAAAAAAAAAAAAAAA
>CAXHWN010001198.1:25000-34000 GCA_964020975.1 Hermodice carunculata
GGGTGGTTATAGTCTATCGGGTAGGCCGAAAATCATCCATTGAGGGTATTAAGTTCGGGAACTTAAATATTTGCAGCATTTTCCCAAAATGGACTACTTGAGTATACTTCTAATTGATAAACCGCTTGGTGTACTTGTCATTTCTGAAACTTGGCTAAATGACAGTTATGAACACTTTGAATTATTTTTTCCGGGCTACAACATGGAAAGCCTTGAAATCTAACCTGCTGAAATTCAACAGCCATAGTGAAATCGCAATTAATATGAAATGACAATAAAGTTTGCTGAAGAAAGTTATATATGAACATGAAATAAAACATGTTTTGGACACATTTGCAGAAATAAATGAGGAATAAAGAACACATGCAGCAGTTCAGCGATGAAACCATCATTACATTTACTGTATATATTCATATATGCATAACGGCGTAAAACTTTTGTTGCATTACATTTTGAAATAAAGTATGCGGTTGGTAGTGTGCAGACTGCTTTCATTGAAAACATGCAAGATGAAAACAGGCAAGTCTGTAGATAGAATCAAAGGTTATACCAGTGTCTATCGCCAGGAAACACGTACTCCGATCACTGCCTGCCACCATTACGTCACTATGAATGAGTATGTGATTCGCCCTCTGTTTATAAATTTTATCATGGAAAAAATATCTGCCAAGCCAAAACAACGCAAACAGACCGATAACTTCGTGTGATCGTCTAGCTAAAATAATTGGCTGATTACAGGTAAATGGCTCCCGACGTTGTGAGCACAAGACAACTAAATTTCTGTCCTTTGCACGACTCTATACATATGTTTCCTTACTCCACAACAGTTGTTTCTTCAAATAAAGTTGATTTCCGATACTTCCTTACTTGTTTAGCAATACACATTGACTTTTTTTTGCGAAATTCTTCATAAATCGTTACGTCCTTTCTCTCTAGCCGGAAGTAGCAGGAAGCTGGCGCTGTTGCGCATGGCAGCAATGATTTGGTGAATTCTGATTGCTTGCAAGTCTCTGGCCCCTGGGCTCTAAATTTGGCGGACGGGATGGTTCTTCTGTTTTGGTATGAAAAACCGGTTTATGTCAGATTATAATTTCACAGGATAGTTGACCTGTGTACTTCATCAGTTGAACAACATTTCCCATAATCGTAAAAAAAGTGTTGTCATTTAGTACCCATACTTATCAGGAAAGAACAGGTGATGGCGTTGTTTTCATGTCGATAGAATTTAATTGTCCTCCAAATTCAGAGCCCAGAGACTTGCGACCAATCAGAATTCACCAAATCATTGCTGCCATGCGCAACAGCGGCTGCTTCCTGCTATTTCCGGCTAGCGAGAAAGGACGTCTATCTATTTATGAAGAATTTCGCAAAAAAAAAAAAAAAAAAAAAAAAAAAAAAATCAATGTGTATTGCTAAACAAGTAAGGAAGTGTCGGAAATCAACTTTATTTGAAGAAACAACCGTTGTGGAGTAAGGAAACATATGTATAGAGTCGTGCAAAGGACAGAAACTAGGATAATATGCTCTGTTATCTGCTGGTAACAATGGCGCTGGGTACACCTTCCATTTTTTTTCGCCCATGGTCGGTCGCCGTGACGTAGACAAGCACCTGTGCACTTGAGAGGCAACATGCTGCCCATTTTGCTGAGCATGTCCACGCAGACTGTACCCCGACCATAGATCTCATCTGAATATAACCCGTCTCTACCTTACAGACCCGGTTCAGACATGTCATGGACAAGTCAGGTTTTTTAGGGGGATGGGGGGGGGGGGGGCTTTATTTTTTTAGCTGGGTTTGGTGTTTCCCATTGTTTCCTGATCATTAATCCATCTGTTGTCTTGGGGAGTTTTCCATACACAGTACTACTCCTGTCCCTGATAAAGCGGTGTGGGGGGTGGAGGGTGGTATTTTCTCATCACTGTTTTGTGGAGACCTTCCTGTACGCTGCTTCATGCATAGCGCCCAGATCGGTCAAATTTCAGACTAGCACTGAACAAAATCACTTTGTCTCATGCTCTGTATTTTCTGTCATTTCGAACAGACTAGCAGAAAAAGAAATGACTCAACACCCCATATATTTAATTTTTTTGATCACCAATTGTCGCCAAAGCTAGATTACCCATTCTGGTAGTAGGGTTCACATGTATCACCTTGTCCATATCCACATGCGGAGTTTTATCTCGGAAACGTCACTTGAGACAGGCAGCATATAATATGTGTTGATAACAGAAGTTTATATAATAATCAGGCAGGTTACACTATCCTCAGATCCAATTTGTTTGGAAATTGGCACTACACTAACAGAAACGGAGCCAACGGTATCCGACCCAGAGTCAAAAGTTCATGTTCTTTCAGTCTGGGTGGGGTTAACTGTTTCCCGTCCAGTGTGATAAGGAAGTAATGAGTCACACAACTCACGTCTTCCATTTTAACAGCGATTTTTAGATGATATTTTAGGGTTTCTTTGGCAAAAAATCTCAAAAACTGCTTTGCCAATTCGATTACCTCAAAATTGCACAGCAACAGTTTTGGGGAACCAAAACCTTAATTTGTTCGAGAGTAAATGCTGTGACTTGTTTCTACTTTTTACTAAGTTTTGCGTGTTTACGAAATTACGGTATTTTTGACTCCCCTTCAAGAATCACCAAGCAGTACCTAGTAAAAGTTAATTGAAGTCCTTAACTTAATGGGGCTAGTGCGGAACCCTGATTTCTGGTAAGTATGGGGATATACTTTAGGTAAGTATCGACTGAATCTTTTCAAATGATCATGCTACAATGATATTTTCTTCGATTTGTAATGATTTTCGTTAATTTTTAAATACAAAAGACAAGACCAGGTGAAATCTGATTTTTTTAAGGGTGGAGGGGGGGGGGGGGGCTTCGTGTCTTGCTTTGGAATTTCAAAGGCGCACACCTGGATTCACCTAGAGATTAATTTGTTTGGCTGGGGCGCGTCACATTTTTCTTTTTTTCTTTCTTGATATAAATTGAATGTTTTTTTTTCTTTCTCACTATTTTTGCCTTCCTTTTCCAAGCCGCTGTTGTATTCTCTTCAAACTTGGTTTGAATGTACCTGGACTCAATTTGCAGTAATTTTGTTCACAACATGTGTCCGATTTGTAATGGATGGTCGGAATTAGAAATTATTGGTAAGGGTACATGTACGTGTCAGCATTGTTACTAATTTACCTAAATACCCACCAGTAACTCCGCACCTGTATCCACTTTCTGGGCAACTTTCTCCACCAAACTCGATCTTTGACCCAGCAGCTTCCCTTGGCCGCTCTGCCGAGTGATGCTACTTAGTTCATAGCCTGGGGGCAACCTCAGGGCAACCTCAGTGTCTGATACTACAGGGTGTATATCCTATACTGGGGCCCACCGCACAACTGGTATCTTCAAAGCATTGAATTCACATGTTTAGGTGATGCTCACACTGGAAAAGTCCCATTATAGGGACAGCAAGCGAGCTTTCATCGTTAAGTACTTATATGAACTGTGTTCCTACCATGGTGGCTAGTGCATAGTATTGATTCTACGTATTCTGAATTGCGAACAGCACATGGAAGCATGTTCCATTGTCGAATAGTGGAGGGTATAAAGGAATTTTTAAACAGATTGAGTCTGCAGTTGGGTTCAGTTAAGTTATTTTTGGATCTAATGTTGTATTGATTCCTGAATGATACATTTGCAGAAATTAAATTACACAGGTATGAAGGTGCCTGGCCATGGATCATTTTGTAGAACAATTTTAATCTGTGTTTTTCCCTGCGCTTCGAAAGGGTTTCGCATCCAGTTTCACTGTAAATTTTGGATCGGCTAGTGCAACGTGTGGCTCCCGTTATAGCACGGGCTGCAGCCAGTTGAATACTCTCCAATAGTTCGGCGTCCGACTAGGTGTATCCTCCCCGGACCACGTCTCCATATTCTAATATAGGTCTGATATACATGAAGTAAACTATTTCCAAAGAGCGCCTACTAAGTTTATATTCCAGCATTTTCATCATACCAGTAGTCGTCTAGCTTTAGAGGCTATATAATTAAAATGATAAGACTACGATAAATCTGAACTTATCACCAGACCAAGATATTTCTGTTGAGTGACGTTCTCAAGGGTATTATCTTGAAAGTGGACTGGAGAGTATGAAGGATTTCGCTTTCTACTAATAAGCATAGTTTTGGTTTTGGTGCTATTAAATGTAACCAACTACTGTTTTGCCCATTCTTGGATTGCACTTGGGGGGGGGGACCTTATAATCTGTAGTTATTTTTTCCCACTTTTGCCAAACTAAAAATATCCAAATAATACTCCCCAATTGATTTTCCCACACTGTGTTGAATTACAATTATAAAGCTTTTACAGCAGTATATACATACATGAATAAGATGTCAATAATTTTGTGCCATGCACTCATTTCATGATTAATACTGACAACCAAATATCACCAATGTATCAATTACTTTTAAAACCCATATTCCAGAATTAAAATAGCTATATCCATTACTTTCTCATTGATATTTTTTTTTGTATTTTCCGCAACCATGCTAAATTTGCAAAAGACACTTTCTTGCAATTTGCAATTCTTCTAACAAATAAAGCACATAAAATAGCCCAAGACTGATTCACAAATAAATTCTGATAACTTTGACTATATTTCATTTTGCTTTTGTTTTCCATAAATTGATTCTTGTATAGCTTTGACATTTTTGATATGGGTGTGGGCACCTGGTTTAACCAGAAATTACAGACATACAGGTATCTCTTGTCATACAGTTTGAACCTTGTACCGGTCACTGCTGGTAAGAAAAAAAAATAAGACCAGATGCATTCATTTTCACCGTTCATGTTGGAAGAAGATACAGTTATTTTCCGTGTTGCAGGTGATGTAAATTAATTTGTCATCGCAGTTGGTACTTTCTTGTTCCATATGCAAACACTACATTCAGTACTTAGTTTCAAAACGTGTCAATTCATGAGGAGTCGCAGAGACACCATCTCTTCTTACGTGGACAATTTTTATCATAACTTGCAACACATGTGGCAAAATTACCAGTTGGGGATCAGATGTAGAAAAATATGTCATTGCAACATTGCTAAGTCCAGTGTATATGTGTTTTGTGAATATGGTGCAACTTTTCAATGGAAAACACATCACCACTGTAAATAACTTCCACTATGGTACCAGTACCATATATTTCCATTTCAAACACTGGGGTACATATCATGCTGTGTTACCCACAGCTGGCAAGTGCGTATGTACCGTTTTGCCACCTGAACTCTTGGGTGAGCAAGAGTCAAGTGAAAACGCATATGAAACAACAATCAGTGATGATGATGATGATGATGATGATGATGATGATGATGATGATGATGATGATGATGATCCTGACAAAAATCATTATGAAGGTCATGGTGATAAAAAGTGACAATGATGGTCGTGGTGACAAAAAAGTGATGGAGGCCATAGAGATGGTAATGATGATGATGATGATGATGATGATGATGATGATGATGATGATGATGATGATGATGATGATGATGATGATGATGATGATGATGATGATGATGATGGTAACAGAGAACCTGAATCTACAAGTCACTGGCAGCTAGCTGCAAAACGTCAGAACACTCAACATGCAATCACTGTATGGTCATAGTATCATGCCACTTGTTAAAATGCATTAGCCCGGGTTTATTAAAGTGTGTGTGTCAGCACACACTTTTCTGTTTTTCTAGGAATTCTTTCTTTCTTTCTTTCTTTCTTTCTTTCTTTCTTTCTTTCTTCTTTCTTTCTTTCTTTCTTTACAGGCAAATTTGTCCGACATTTCATTTGAAAAGTATAACACGTAGAAACTCCAAACTTGGCACAATTATACTTCTATAGATAAAATCTGGCCTTTTTATAATGAGAGGTCATGCTTTTCAAAATTATGCAAATGAGGGCTAATTAAAGTTTTAAATCTTCAATATGTTATATACTATACAGTCCATTCCACCTAACTTGAGCTCTGGGGGCCGTCTCATTAGTTGTGACCACAGTGCCAGTGGGCCAAACAGCCTATCACTGACCTCTTTGCCCTGCCACTCAACCCGGCTGCTATAATTAGTGGTGTTTGTAAACAGGTTCACATGGGTGCTGCTGTAGACATTTATATGGGTTTTATTTTCACTTTTGTAGCATCAAATAATTGGATTTTTTACAAAATTATCCGGCTAAAGGGAAACCGTTTTACTGTGGAGCTGGCCCTGCTATGTGTCTGCCACCCCACCAAACACACATGACCAGTGACAGTGAATGGTTGGTATCAAATGGCCAGCTTATTCCAAAGTCCTGGCAAGTGTAACCACATCAAAATAAACCCTACCCTTTCCTCTTAAGTTTATGTGTATTTTATTACCCCCAATAGATTTCACTCATAATCTAGAGCCTTTATCAACATTGCAAGACCTTTGGGATATTTTTACAGGGGTGTCACATCTCAATTAAACTGCAAACACGCCATAATCCTGGTATATGTTTTACAAGATGTTACATCAAAATGACCCTTTGAAAATGCGGCATCCCCTGACTCATTCAAGACAGAAGTCTTCATTTACTGTCAGCAAAATTTGTATCAAAGGGATATACTGAGTATTCTTATCTTTTAAATGAGGGGGTTCTGATTTAAAATTTCTGACAATCATAATCGAATATAATATCTGCTCATAATTTGTGATATTCTGACCTTTTTTATTTGTTTCACACATTGTATTAGCAATGCAAATTTGAAAGAATTAGCAAAGAACATATCCTTTGGGTTCATCACTGAATGAGTTAATTTTGTCACATAAACATTGGCTGCATTGATTGAATAGCTATGTCTGTTTGGTAATTTAATTATAAGTTATTGTTTCTTTCTGGACACCAGTCAGTTCAGTGGCTCTTAGAAAAAACATTTTGGGCTACATTATTTATATACAATTACAGAGTCCAGGAAATGTTCAAGATCCCTGCTCATGCATTCTATCATGTCTGTGTGCCAACACAGACATACTGTTCTTTCTTTCTTTCTTTCTTTCTTTCTTTCTTCTTTCTTTCTTTCTTTCTTTCTTTCTTTCTTTCTTTCTTTCTTTCTTTCTTTCTTCTATACCAGCAAATTTGTCCGACACTTTTCTCGGACACTATTATACATAGAAAGTCCAAACTTGGCATGATTGTACCTCCATACAAAGAGTTTGACTGTTTTATACAGAGAAATGAAGATGTTTAAAATTATGCAAATTAGGGGCATTTAAAATTTTCAATCTTGAATATCTTCAACAGTATAATAGAGATGTCATTCCAACTTCTATTAGGGGGTTGTTGACCATTGGCACCTAATCACCTAATGAATTAAAAATAAAAGTTGTAGCAATTTAAATTGCTAAATAGTACCATTAGAAATTTTAAATCTTGAATATCTTCAAAGCTATGATAGATAGAGATGCCATTCCAACTTCTACTCCTGTTTTATGGAATAGTTGTACATTGCCAAACCAATATGCTTTGAAGACACACACACTGATTTGCTATGCAGCAAATCATCTTTCCTAGTTACCCATTACTTTTCAACACTCATAGTGAAAATGGAAACATGGAAACAACCAGTTACATGCTGAGTCAATACTATATTGTATATCGCATGCTACACACAGACACACACACACATACACACACACACACACACACACACACACACACACACATATATATATATATATATATATATATATATATATATATATATATATATATATATATATATATACATATTAAAGCTGCCGTCGCTTTTTACAGTGCTCGCCGTTTACATATTAAGGAGCGCAAGCGAGTTCTCATGGTTACGTGCATATATGAACTATGTTCCTACCATGCATGGGAGTGCATAGTGTTGATTACTAATCACCGTGAACCTCATGCGCCCGAGACTCTCGCCGTGGGGAACGCCATTGTGTATGGCAACATTTTTTTTAATGTTATGATTTATATATGTACATAACGTAACCTTTGTATTGTATGAAGTCGCTTCAGAAACGTTTCTCAGCTAGAGGGCTCTTTAGTGGTTTCAGCCTGCATCACAGAAAGTATGTACAGAGTATTCCTAATGACAGTTGCATCCAAGGGATTTCACTTTTCTCTTTCTTTTTTATTTGACTTTCCGATTGTTAATTTGTATACTTTATCTAAAGTTGTGTTGTAGTATTATACAAAGCCTGCTCTTGTTGCAAAGAGAGAGATCAGGGATGTGTAGAGACTACATTACAGCATATATGTACAGATGATTGTTAATCACAGTTGTCTCCAAAGGATATGACTCGTTCCTCTATTTTCTGATTGACATTGTGATTATTAATTTGTATATATCGTCTTAAGTTCTGTTTCAGTTTTATGCACAGCCTGGTCTGGTTTCATCGAGAGAGCTGAGAGGTAGATAAGGACTGTATTTCAGAGCGTATGTACAGAGGAATGTTAAGCTGTTGGCTACAAAGACCCTTGATTGGAATTCATGCATATCTGCATCTTTATATGTCATAATGCTGGTTCCATGTCACAGGAAATGGCTCAGTGATGCTTTCAAACTGTAAATTTAGTTAAACTTGTCCACACACAATATTGACCGAGATGGTACACACCATGGATTTCTTTTACAATAGTAACAACCTTACCAAAGGTTTTAAAACATGTACCGTAATTTAAAATTTTCATGAACATGTCGAACTTCATTTTGTTTATTTTTTCACTATACTGACATATATTTGATGTTTACTTATGAAAGTCTTGGTCACTTTTTGTTTTTTACATAGAATGCCCCATATACTGCAAAAAATCAGACAAATAAAATGTTCAACACTTCAGATTTTTCAGAAAAACACAACCAACATGTGTCCTCTTTTAGTGAATATTTTCAGTTTTGCCCACACGTGTTGAAGAGAATCATCACATTTTAAAGACCTGACCAAGGTCCTTTATAGCACGT
>CAXHWN010001199.1:0-55000 GCA_964020975.1 Hermodice carunculata
AAATTCTGCTTCAGTGTAATACAGTGTCAATGGTGAAATAAAACACACCAAAGCTACACCATATTTGCAGGCAAAATCAAAAGAAAGATCTAAAAATCACAAACGTGAAGTAAAGTTTGACTCTGTTGAAAGACAAGACTTAGCCACAAAATGAAAATCTGCTGTTTTAGAATATGGCACAAATGACAAGGTATCCATAAGCCAAGCTGCCAAATATATCTAAGATTATTTATTTCAGATCAATTGGTAATGGCAATTAAAATGTCCTGCATTTTCATTAAATTTTGTCAGTTGCTCAATGTTTTGTCCCAGTGATGATGACAGAAAAGTTTCCATTAACCATCAAACGAGTGCCAGTTGCTAATCACCTACTTTCCCTGTACAAATTTATTGGATTTTCATTGATATTGCAACATTAAAATGTTTCACCTACAGAAGGCAAAACTTGTGTGTCAACCCACACTTGACCTCTGGTAATCCCGGTTACAATGTTGACTCAGATTATTAGATACCATGTGAAATTACAGCCTGTTGAAAAATATATCTGTGAAAAAATAGAGGATGCATTGTTCATTTTCCGTCTTCAAAATCTGTGCTTTTATTGACTAAGCACTGCACTGTTACTGCCATTAATTTTAGCACAACTTAATTGTGTCACTCCACAAGCCCTCATATTAATATGGTATTGTTGAAATTTCAGACTCAAGTTTAACAATAGCTTATGTCTCTTTTTCCACTCTCTGTTACTGCTAGGATTCATTAAGAAATTCAGAATTATTTATATCATTTAAGAAATAGTCTTCAATTTATATACAACATATGCTGGAATTCCAGAATTGTATGCAGTCATGCCTCATTATGGGGCCCACAATCAAATAAGTCAGCTATTCAGCTACCAATGGAAATATGTTTTTTAGCAGTAATTCTTTCCGGTGTGATAGACCTTGAAGCAAGGCTCCAAGCAAAGGCCACCATCACAAGATGGACACCAGTAATAAGTGTCCTGTCGTTTTCTTTGACTCCTTCCAACACCCTGTCCTTGCTTCTTGGCACAATCATTGCAGACCTTACATACTCGTCTTGGATGCTCCTGTTTTTCGGTGGGTGGCAATCTGGCTGGAAAATGACGCCCTGTGAGACGGACGTGAGAAGCGACTCCTGCTTCCTCTTGCACTGCTTCTCTGGCAGCATCCACCAGACCTTGTGAAACAGCAATGAAGAACTGCTCCAAAGAAATCTTTCGTTGGCCAGTTGTCTGCATGAATTTCTTGTGCAAGACATATGCATTTACCAGAGCCATACAAAACATGTGGAAAAAGAGCTTCTTCCACCATTTCATGCTCTTTCTGTGAAAAGGCATGTAACTAAGCAATTGACCGGAATAATCAACACCAGACATGTAAGTGTTGTACTCATGGGCAGCTTCTGGTTTTTGGTTTCTCCCGCCACGATGTGTTATTTCAACCATATTGGGGTGGTGTTTGGTGGTGAGAATATTCACTTCCCGTTTGTCTTTCCACCTAAGGGCAAGCAGATTTTCTTGTCGCCTGTATACAATATCACCACGGCGTAAGTTGCCTTGTTGGAGCTCAGCTGGCATGCCTCGGCGATTAGCCCGAACAGTTCCCACGGCCATAGTCTGTCTTGCCACAAGATGATCAAACAGTTCTGGACTGGAGTAATAATTATCTGTGTACAGGATGTAGCCCTTGTCTAAAAGAGGATCAATCAGTCACAACACAACCTCTCTTGGACTGTAACTAACTCTCTCATTTCCACTGTGAAGCTCATATGCCCAAATGTATCCTGAATTTGACTGACAAAGTTGATAAAACTTCATGCCCCACCTGTGAGATTTGTTGGGCATGTATATTCTGAATTTCACCCTCCCCCTGAATGGGCACATTGACTCGTCGATGCTTATATGTTGTTCAACTGTGTACAGACTTCTGAAATTGTGCTGGAGATCATCATATAGAGGTTTTATCTTGAACAATGGGTCATGGCCTGGCTGTCCCTCAGGAATATACTGGTCATTGTCATTCAGGTGAAGTAATTTCAATATAGCTCCAAAGCGATCCCTGGACATCAAGTGCTTTATGAATGTTGACTGAAGAACTGGGTTGGTTGACCAGTAATCACATATCTGTGGTTTGTGCACCAGACACATGTGAACAACAATGGCAAAAAAACACCTCAATGCATCCAAAGTTACATTGGTCCAGTTAGCAAGGAGACCACCAGGTTTCATTTGATTAGTTCTCCTTAACTTTGCAATTTGCTGGGCTGCATACCTGTTTGTTTCCAACTTAATTTTCAGGAGCATGTCACGATCAATAAGCATTTCGAAGAAATCAAAGGGTGAAGCATTGTCAGAAATTTCAACATTGAATCCTGGAGTGCCTGTAAATGGTGGCACCAGTGGGAAATTTCGTAATGAGGTGCACCAACCTGCTGTACCCATTTCAGTATCAGACTCGTCACTGCTTCTGAAGTTATCTGTAACATCCATGTCTGTAAACACAGCAGTGGATGCTAAAATATCCATTGCAGCTGTTTATTTTTTGTCAGGATGAAAATGTATGAATATTTTGAAATGAAGATTGAACACACAGTATTTCATGAATAATGAAAAACTGTATTTGCTTGGAGGTCAAAATATGTGTGGTTTACAGATTCAAATAACAAAATAAACACATTCACTAAGTAGTTACAACTATGCATTTTTTTTTACAGACTATGATTTGCATTTTTTTGCAACAATGTAACTTTTCATAATGAAAGTTTTCCTGGTAAGAATCTTTTGCACAGGGTGCGTACATAAACTTGAGCAACACAAATTGCTTTGTCAAATGCATCAGCAGATCTACTCTCAAAATAATCATACCATCTGTGTGCACAAGTTAAAATTAACTAACCTCAAACTTGACAGTTTTAAATTTTGACAGTAAAATACAGCAACCATACTTAAAATGACATGGTAATAGGTGCTTATATACTTGAATACAAAACTATTTGGACATACAACACCCAATAAGCCCTGCCTTGAATGACCACCCCCGGGCCACATTAAGAAGATTTTATATAAATCAGGCAGCCTTTCAAGGGTTGTGAAACAATGTTCATAGAGAAGATACAATTTCGACAAGGCATATTCATTCCTGAAAGGTTTGTGGTTATCCATGATAGGGTCCTCAAAAAGGAAGGACCATTGTATACACAGAATATATCATCAGAAGATAAGGGGTAATGATGTAGAAACTCACTTGCAGCTGAGCCTTCATGATGCACTGACACAGGCACTTCCATGTCTACAATAGAGAAATTAACGCACACACACACACACACACACACACACACACACACACACACACATATATATATATATATATATATATATATATATATATATCAATGATAATGAATGTAACTATTTAATGGTACTTTTGCCTTCCCTTTGCTTAGATACAGAGTTTACCTGGTAGCTTTCATGCCAACAACAAACTGAAACTTTAAATAGTTTATTAGTATGTTACACATACAATTCAGGATATCTATATGTTTTCTGTATGTGTATTATAATTGATAGAGTACACAAATTCTAAGCTGCTCTTTTAAGTTTGTTAAATTAAAATAAAAATTTTTACATAAAACGAATGACACCTATCTTTATCCTTGGTACATGATTTTCTAAGTGTTACTAGTAGAAATATTTTTATCTTAAATTAGGATCTCCTGGACTAAAAGTTGAGGACGTGCTTCTATGATGCACTTTATTACCAGAATGAATAAATCAATATGGCATATGTCTGTTTACACTGTGAAACACACCTTCTGCTACCCTGGCTCCTGCCTCTGCAGCCTCCCCTATGTCCTGGTAATCAGGTTGCACTGAATGATCTGAAAATAAATTCATTATGGACAACAATGTTAATTTATTTCTATTTGGGAATTTGTGGCTAATAACAAACAAAAATGGAAAACACACAAGAAAGGAAAAAAAACAAACAAACAAACAAACACACACACACACACACACACACACACACACACACACACACACACACACCTTCTGAAAGCCTGGCTCCTGCATATGCAGCCTCCACACCTCTATCCTGGTCATGTTGCACTGGACAATCTGAAAATAAATTGCAGACAATATTTATCTCCTTCTATTTTGGAATCCATGGCTGCCAAAGCAAATAATGATGATGATAATAATAATACTTTAATAGAGATTTGTTTCACAGCAAAAGTACCGTGTGCCTTAAAAATATGAATATTTTGAAATGCTAAAAGTTTTTTCACTGTTTACTGGATATATTTTATACCCTGTTAATTTTGATTGCCTATGAATTGAAATAGGAATGGCATACCTAATGATAGTAATTTCGAAGATTTTCAGGGTTCAAAATTTTCATATTGGCTTGATTTGGGTAAGATTAAATGATGAACTTTAAATTTCCTTATCTTTCTCTTTGTTTGGTTGTTGTGTTTGTTATGTTTCTTCTCTTTTTCATTTTGTTTCTTTGAATTCACTTAAGGTTTTTACTAAGGCCCGCATCCATAGACCATTTCACCATTGTCACCTTCACAATAGACCTGTTCATACCGAGTTGTACCGAACTTTTCTGGACCGTAATTAATTATGTATTCCACTGTTGGCCTGATAGTCCAATCAGCAAGTAGCCGAGTCGGGCCACGCCATCATATGTTCACAACGGATGCCACGGCAAACGCTAGTGATTACAGCATGCATTGTGTTGAACAGTGCAAATCTTTTACCTTAATTGTCACATCAGTGGTGAAACGTGCATTTATAGATTGCTGATGGTTTGATTTTTCGTTAAATCCAAACACATTTTGTGTTTTACTTTCTTATGCTTCCACGTGTAATCCGGCCAGCCTGGCCGAGCACAAAATGTAAACAAAGCAGGGTGTGCTTCCCGAAGTAAACCGAATAAACCCGAGTCCTATGAACAGGTCTATTACACAGTTTTTACATAGTGATTGGGAGCTACTGTACTAAAAAAAAGCCAAAATTATACTGGTAGTTGTGCAACAGAAAAAATTGTGCACAGGAATAAAGCCAGATAGACATACACTTTATTGTAATGTGCAGACAGATGCATAGAGCAATTGTGCCCATAAAATGAAGTTTTTGCTACAAAAGAACATACGTGCAGGCCCACTGAAACACACACACACACACACACACACACACACACACACACACACACACACACACCCCTTCAGCAATACTGGTTTCCGTGGACTGCTCACCTCTGCCTCTGGCTGTGTCATTCCCTTCCACTGAGCTATCTGAAAATAAACTAACGTGTAAGCCCAAGCAATGATAATATAAACAATTTAAATTGTATAATTTTGCCTATACGCGGACCCCGACGGCAACGTATAAAGTCCGGGGTCCGCGTAACACGCGGACCCCGACGTGAAAGAGTTAATTTAATCCACGCAAATAATCATCGGTAACTGTCTCGTCTTACACTGTGCGTCAGCAGTCCACTTTAATATAGTTGGAGACGATGCTGCTTTGCTAGGAATATTCGTGGGTTATCATATAACTTGAGCTGTACTGATCCTTGCATCAAGGTAAATCAAGCCTCAGGTAATACAGGGACATTTGTCCTGGTACAGACTAATATAAATCGCATTCTTACTATTGTCACGTGTAGCCAGTGCAAGTGCAGATTGAGCAGACAAGATTCGCACTTGGTACCTATACCAGAAGTAATGTACATGGAGGTGAAAGTGTTCGTCTTTGTCAACGCGTGGTGAATCATTCCATAAGCTTGACCATGCCTATATAGTGACCTAATTGGTTATAAAGCTTTTCCGTTCAATAAATGCGGCCAGACCTATCACCAACATTGACCCGTCTAGTATCCTGGCACGCCTTATCATAATGATTGGTGATAAATGCCATTGCTGAGCTCATATGTATAAGTTTTCCAAAACCTGGACAGTGACCATCTATCAGGGGAAATAAGTCAATAATAGTATATCACAACGTAATTGTGTAGTTCTTTTCTTCTTTCTGTTTCACAATTAAATATATATCGTGAAGTAACATAAACGATTGTATTCACAAACGATCGCGCAACCAAGCATGCCGACACCAACACCACCTAATATGAAAAGCACAAGGCAAATCAGTTGGTTAGCCGTTCGGAAAGTGACTACTATACTGTAAATTCATTTCTGTATCAATTACATGATATGTATGATCTTATTGCTGAGCCTGTAGATGTAAGGAAGGACAGCAAAATTTCAGTTAATAGTCTGATTGCATTTGTTTCCAACAAATGAGAATGTCAGTTTTGAGAAGTGGAAAACAGAAAATCCAAAAATGACTGGCAAATACCTATTTGCGCAAACGTAGTCGAGACTTTCCCAAAAATATGACTACCCTAGTTAAAGTGAATCTGGCACTTTAAAACTTGAAATTGATAGGGGATGGACGACAGAAGACGCAAGGCGTAACATCTTAGAAACGTTGCTGGCTGTTAAGCCAGCAGAGGTAAACAAAAATGTAAATAGACCCATACAGTTTCAGAAATCCCCCGACCCCCCCCCCCCCCCGCCAACATCACAGCGATAAACTGTATATTTCTTTTGCAAAGTATAGTCTTAATTGTTTCTGTCTTTGTGCAAAGGCATGTGCCTTGAACAAGTTCAAACAAGGACGCCCAAAACTCACCTTAAATTTAAAACCTGATCATGTAATAATTTCAACAAATATGTAGTCAACGAGCGTCACTTTCTTACTTTGTGGTCAAAGTAAGGAATTGTCACTCGTTGCCTTCTTGACAAACGCTTAAGACTGTCTAAAAAATCCGTTTTAACAACATTTTGCACTCAAACTTTTATTTTTGTCCTACACGCATCCATTTTAACCATTTAAAACATATTTAGAATTGAACACATATGCATTTTTGTTCTTGCCGAAACTTTTATCTGCAAACATTCTGTCTGTGTCATCCAAGGTTACCATGCACGCAGTGGTCATTTCCATTTACACTTCGGCTCATATAAAAACCGTTTACTACATAATTCGACCATATTTTACCCATTCCAGCAGTTCTTAAATTCCTGCATTAAGTGCTTAAGTCAAGCTATTTGATGCCTCAAGTAAATATATATATATATATATATATATATATATATATATATATATATATATATATATATACATATATATATATATATACAGAGAGAGAGAGAGAGAGAGAGAGAGAGAGAGAGAGAGAGAGAGAGAGAGAGAGAGAGAGACCCGTCATATAGTGGCACCATTGAGACTGAAAAAAGGGTTCCTTTTATCATTGCAAGGTGTGGAACTTGAAGTACTAATAAGGGATACGTGCATATTCTTTTGTACGAAATAAGTAGATCTTAGATTGACCATTTCCGACACCTGTGCAAAAAAGTGCATGGCCATATGACCTAAAAGGTCTTATTAATTGAACGGGTACCACAAATTAGAAAGTTGATGTTTAGGGTCGTTAGAAATGATATACAAAAACCAAAATGTTAAATTTCATTATCGAATAGTGTTTTTTAGCTCCAAAAGTGCGTCTCACTTGCGACAGGAAAGCACGCGAATTTTCTCTGATCATGGCCCAATGTGGGACAGTGTTACTGACGTCACAAACGCAACACGCTAGCTATGGTGTGTGTGTGTGTTCTAAGCCACAGTACCTTCAGTTTGCCAAGAGCTATGGCAGATACAACAGAGCATGATGATTCTGGAGAGTATTATTTTTTTATGTATGTGGTCTGATGACACTGAAGAAGAACTAATAAGAAAAGCTGAAACAGCAGAAGAAAAGATCATTCAGCGTTACAGACATGAGGGGACCCCAGCACCATACGGTCAACCGTGCTGCAGGAAGTGCAGCCGTGGTGCAGCCACACGATCCCAACTTTCCCTCTGGGGAATGGAAATTCGCTGCAAAAGAGATATTTCCAATAAAAAATTACAAGATTCCATTTAACAAGAACAAGCATGAATGCAATTTCCGTCAGGCCGGGCCTGCTCTTTTAGTGTTGCAAATTCTAGCATTCACGGAAACAGCCACCCAATTAAAAAAGTCTAAACAAACAGTTAATTTTCCCTTCCCATGTGTATGGTGTATGGATGATTAAATATAAGTTTGCATTTATGAATGTAGCTTTGAATAATGGTATAACTCCTGTCCGGCAGTAACCTCTAGACCTTTGGAGGGCAGTAATTTACGTTTCCGTATATATTGTCATCAGAATATATGTTTATGATATCCTTTATTTCAGATCTTATCCATTATGTAACAATGGTAAATATTTCCCTGTGACTGACTTATTTTCTGGTTCCATATGAACGACAAAGTTACAATGAATTTTGTACACCCGATTATTAGGAGCTGGCCGTGGACTGTCACAAAGACCGGTACATGACTAAAAAAAAACGATGAAAGCCAGTCGCCCACTGGTCTCGGGAGGTGCGTAGATCAGACATGAATGTGGTAGCTAGCTATCCAAACAAATGTTATCTGGGTATGAGATTAAACACCTCGCAATATGCAGTAGTAATTGGACGAAAAAATAATAGTGGCCAGCTGACTCAACCTGTTAAAAACTGTTCAATCCCATACCTGGGTATAGAACAAGATCGGTCCTTGTTTGTCCATGTTTTCCACCCATTTTTCTTTCCATCAATTGAATCAAAATGATTAAACGCACTGAAGTTTTGTTACAATGCTACATTTTAGCGACACCCTAGGCTGGCGTTGTTACTGTGATATTTGATTGATAATTATGTGATACATTGTGACAGTCATTGAATTGCTAGACGTGTATTTTGCTGTTAAGCAAGCTGTGAAATCAGAATCATATTGAAGATTAATTTGTAAATATTGGAACAAAAACAATGAATCACTGTTCCTGGTTTTATGAGTAATGTAATTTGGCCAGTTTATGAATCCTTCCATTGGCCAGCGATGGGACCGTATTTAGCAACAGCAGCAGCCTTTTTCTTGCCAAACCTACCCTAAACATCGTCATATTTGACATATCAAAGTCACTCTCCACAAAGTGTCCGCTACATTAGTCAGATCGGTTCCCAGGGCCTTGCCATTTGTCCCTGTAAATGTCGACTGCGCATTTCCACGTTCTCTGTAACTCAGGTCTTGTGGGGGGGGGGGGGGGAGGGAAGGTGTAAACGAGCTGTAGAATTTGAATTGCAACAATTGACAGCAACACACCGACCCATCCTGGTTGGGAACAGGGACAAAACTGAACATTTCTACATGCATTTTTAATCATGTAGAGAAAGGATGAATAAACTGTGTTTAAGTCAAGTCACACTTAGCAGACAGGGGTCGCTAGCACGGTCGGGTTCATCCCTGTCAGCCGGCAGTGTTGCGTTTGTGATGTCAGAAGTTTTTCGCGCCTTGCGGGTGTCGGAAATAAACGGAAAGTGATAATTGAAGGCGCAGTGAGTTCCTAAAACCAAAATGGGAAGAGTAGTATTATCTTCACAACAATTTTTTTAAAAATCGCATCGTATGGTGAGAACAACCCATGAGTCACCCATGTATCAAATTTGAACATGGTCAATAAGGAGGACCTTTAAATTAAAAACTTGTGGAAAGATCAGAACAAATCTACCTTTTTGCAAGATTATTGCATTGGTTGTCGGCTTCGGATTGATCTCAGGTATCAAATTACTAACTGTGCTTTTTTTTTTTATCTCAGTGGCTTTCCCTTGTGATGAAGCATTGGTGTGCTTGTCCAAGCATTTCAGGTGAGTCCGGAAGAACGATGAGCATGCCTGGCAAGTATCAGATTAAAAACAGTTGCACCCCTTAACTGTGACCGTGAATTGACCAGCATCTGCAGATAGGGCAGGCAGCTGTTCACACAAATGCTTGAAATAGTAAAACTAGGGAGCTGTTTTTCTCTACCAAATGTTCGTAAATAAACTGTAAAACTGACTCAATGAGAAAGGGTATAGGTTGTCCGCATTGAACAAAGTATAGCCTGTCCCCATTTGAGAGGTAAGCTCTCCATTTTAAACTGAAATTACCGACTCTAATATACAAAAGAGATGAATCCCCTTTATTGCGGTAATGTTAATATGAAAGTGACTTAAAATATAAGCTTCCTGGGGAAAGAGTCCCATATTAGGAGGTCACTTTTCTGAGGTATGCCTATTGACCTTCTAATGTCTGTGTGTGTGTGTGTGTGTGTGTGTGTGTGTGTGTGTGTGTGTGTGTGTGTGTGTGTGTGTGTGTGTGTGTGTGTGTGAAGGACAGGCCCATGCGAGGAAAAAAATTCACAATTCAGGGCCAGACAGTCTAACTTTACCATGTGGAATATGCTAATCATATATGTTTTGACATACAGAGTGAATGCATGGGTGCATCTTGCTGTTGAAAGATAAGTGATGTCCGTGACCTTGCTGTGTGAGACATGACGCAACCGTTACATATAAATGCAAAATTTTAAGGATTGTGATGGTGGGTTTGGCAATATGAGTTGATTACGTGGAAAGGTATTATCCAGAAGATTTGTTTACATTCAGGCATAGTTTACATCTTTATTCAGATGTGTGCCACCATTTTTACCCGAACTGCATTTCGGATGAAGTGAAGGCGCCTTCACAGTAAGTAACGCTATTTATTTTCAAGCGTTATGATAAACGCTATTCTTTTGTAAATGTGGCATGTAGAATTTGTGTATGTGTCGTACAAACATCACTTGCAAAAACCCAGAACACAGCCCTTCCTTGGCTGACATTCATGTATTGAACCCAAATTCAAGTCGCCATCTGACATCAGGTGAGTTATACTCCATTTGCCACTGAGCTACGATGAACAGATCTAAGTCTCGCTGAAATGTAGGCTGAGGGTAGTTGGGTATTGGCGACCTACACACTTATAATAGTGAACGTGTTTTACTAAGATTATGCCAGGGTACAATTAGTCTGCAGTAGCTATGGTCTAAACGTTTGGATAAATATTACCCAAAATTAGGAAATAACAATGTAATTTAACATTCATGTTTGTTGAAGCTTTAGTCAAGATACATTCTCAGCAAGGTTGCAAAGGACACATCATGTGCATTGCTAGAATTCTACCATGGAAAGGGCCCACAAACAAAATGAATGTGTGGACAAATAAGTAAATAAGCATATTGATAAATAAATATATAAGTGAGTAAGCAAATTAATGAATCAATAAAATAAATAAATGAGTGAATAAATAAATAAAAAGGAATAAATGAATGAATCAATCAACAATCAATCAATCAATCAGCAAACAAACAAACAAATAGATAAATAAATAAATAAATAGATAGATAATTAGGTAGATAGATAGATAGATAAATAAATAAATGAATGAATGAATAAATAGATAGATAAATAAATAAATAAATAAATAATTAGGTAGATAGATAGATAGATAAATAAATAAATGAATGAATGAATAAATAGATAAATAAATAAATAAATGAATGAATGAATGAATGAATGAATGAATAAATAAATAAATAAATAAATAAATAAATAAATAAATAAATAAATAAATAAATAAATAAATAAATAAATAAATAAATAAACAAATAAGCAGCTCCACCTGCAAAAGGACCTAAAGTTTAGGCGTACCCATACGTTCTTGCAAAATCAATGTCAAAAGGTTAGCAATTTTAGGCAAACATTGTTAATGACTGTTTCTCAAAACTAAAGAAAATAATAAACAATACACATCTCATTGATGCGTCATCAGTTTAACACTTCATGGTACAACTACAACTAGTTTATAATGGGATAAATTCAATGGTCTCCCGTATGTTTGAAGTGAAATGCAAGATTAACATTGGAAACGACGTTACACAAACAGCAGCACCAATGTCACATCTTTCGAGTAGATCTGGGGGAAAAACAGTCCAATCTCTCAACTCACCAGAAACCAACCCAGTCCCTGTGTATGTATAAACCTATAGATAGCCAATGCATATTATCGCGTTTAATTCGAAATTGTTATAATTGTAGCGTTCAGCAGCAAAATGAATTTACAAATTTGCTTGTTTTTGTCTGTTTGTTTTTGTTTGTTTTTTTTTTGTTTGTTTGTTTTTTTTTTTTTGTTTTTGTTTTTGTTTTTTGTTTGTTTATTTGTTTTATTTATGGGGAACTAGCAATCATGTTTTACAGCCTTTGATTCCGCAACATTTTTTAGGAATGGCGCAAGCTTGCCTTTACCTTGTATGGATTGAAGAGAACAATTTCGAATTTAAAGAATTTGTGTAAAAGTGCAATAGAAGCAGATGCATAAAAGTATACTGAAGAAGTTTTTGTTTACAATGGGAAGACTCAGGCAATTTCAATGTATATTTATTGACACAGGTGTGCGTTAAAAAGTAAAATTGAAAATGAAAGATAACCTGGCAGAAGCATTCCACTATATATATATATATATATATATATATATATATATATATTCATTGACCTTCTCATAGGGGGAATCTAAATATAACAAACAGGCAACAGAATGGTCGAAGTGCAGAAATACGGCCTTGGAACCTGAAATTCAAGGAAGGTGTCACAAGTCAACTTCACCCCTTAAAGGCATTGAGCAGAATCGGTAAACTCAGAAAACACACGACCAAAAGGTAAA
This sequence comes from Hermodice carunculata, assembly GCA_964020975.1. NCBI lineage: Eukaryota > Metazoa > Annelida > Polychaeta > Eunicida > Amphinomidae > Hermodice > Hermodice carunculata. Next base: position 12,675 of record CAXHWN010001199.1, read on the forward strand.
GCTTTAGACAAAAGGCATCATACTTCATATGTTCAGATATATTACTCTCATGGACCACTTCAAAACTAAGGTCATCTCTTTTGTCAATTATTTCAAGAACGAACTTTGCATATGTATAGATTAAGAAACACGTTTTTATACACCTATTTTGCTTGCACATGTTAAGTCAGCAGGCCTGCAGATCCTGACGTAATCGATTAGTCATTGAGCCAATGAATGAATGAATGAATGAATCAATCAATCAATCAATCAATCAATCAATCAATCCACCATTCAATCAATCAATCAGTCAGCCGAACAACCAATCAGTCAATCCATGGTTCAATTAAACACAAAAAGGAAATGCAGAAACTTAAAATTTAGAAGGAAACGATGGAGAGAGAGAGAGAGAGAGAGAGAGAGGAGAGAGAGAGAGAGAGAGAGAGAGAGAGAGAGAGAGAGAGAGAGAGAGAGAGAGAGAGAGAGAGAGAGAGAGAGAGAGAGAGAGAGAGAGAGAGAGAGAGAGAGAGAGAGAGAGAGAGAGAGAGAGAGAGAGAGAGAGAGAGAGAGAGAGAGAGAGAGAGAGAGAGATTTAACGCAGTCATAATTTAGCACTGAATGAGTTAATCGCATGCACAGGTATTTAGGCTAGGATAAGGGCGATGCTGATAGTGATAAAGGTATCAAAGATGTAGCCAAACTCCTCAGTGTGATGATCGCCGAACAAAAACATGCGGTCGACAATATAGCCTTATGAAAGAGATGACTACAATTCTCACCATTTGGCACATTAAGTCGATTAAGGGTGGTGATGATGGTCGTCATCGTAATCATCATCATTGGGTACCCCAGGATGCCTTGTGTATATCGTTCCAGCGTTTAGTTTAACTTATGTACTTTGTGAAATGCGCGGATGATATTCACTTGATGTCACTTGTTATACGTTTTCAGGAATTCTGTGACGGTTCTAGCATTTTGGAAAGGTAACTGACATGTACTCTTTGCTGATACTTACGGTTACATCACACTTGACAACTACTGCTTTGTAAGTAAAGTTTATGTGTCATTTAGATACAGGTTGTCGTTGAATACGAAGTAGTATTGTCATATATTTATATGTTATACATCAGACGAGTTGAGGTAATTCTTCCTCTGTCTTTTTTCTCCCCCTTTTCTTCTTCTTGTTTCCTCATGAACAAAAAATAATTTCTTGTTATTCCCCATTTACAATAAAATATATTTCTCCGCCTATACCTATGTCTACGAGGACATTGTCACGGGATACAAAATATGTAGAAACATAAGTTTCATTATTTTTATGCTTTTTGGGTTACAGTTCATGAGCTGTCATTCATATGTGCTTACTTCACCACCAAGAGGTATATGGAGACTGCAACCCATGGACCTAACACAGAGTCAAAAAAAGATCAAGATGGAAAAGTGTAAAAATTCTTGGCGCTCATTTATCTGTCTTTCTCTCACTCCATCGATTGATTCATCCACCCATTAACTCATTTAAATTAGACAGTGCCATTACCATAAGGCATGCCCTCTGTCCATCAGTCTAATCAGCCAAACAACCATGGCACCATGAAGCTGGGAAACGGAATATATTGAATATAAAAAAATGTAACAATATAACATCACGCAGACTTATCTATCATTGTGCTAGTTTCAGCAGCATTGTGTTTCTCCTTTACCTTTTTTTTTGCATATGGCGGCGCGTGGTGGGGTCTGTGCCAGGTGTGCTGATAAATTGCTTTTGCTTCTGCTCAGTGTATCAAAGTATAAATATCCGAGATCCCTTAACAGTTAGCCTTTTTTTTTCTTGAAAATAAAATTTGATGGCCAAGCACATGGGAAGAAAATAATTACAAGCAAAGTCATGTTTTTTTTTATGAACAAGCATGTGTTCGGCTATGAACAACTGGGAGAAGGGAGTCATTCGGAAACAGACAAACAAAACATATCTAATTTCGAAACTGATACATTTCCACCTGGCTTCTAAGGTCCTGAAATGTTAAATTGCGATATCAGTTACCATGGTTTTATTCTTGCAGTGCTCGCATTGTATGTTGCAAAACCACAGACTATGATTACGGCTGTACTAAGAACTACAACGACAAAAACCTCCCTACACCAAAGTGTCCACATGAGATACCATCTGTTTTCAAATTATATACCAGAGACAACCGACGGGAGCCACAAGATTTGCTAAAGGACTATGTCCCGTAAGCTGCCGCTTGTTTGTATGTGCACTGCAGCCACACAATGTCCATATTGCACATTTGTATCATCAGATACAGTTCTCTCTCTCTCTCTCTCTCTCTCTCTCTCTCTCTCTCTGTCTCACACACTCTCTCTCTCTCTGTCTCTCTCTCTCTGTCTCTGTCTCTCTCTGTCTCTCTCTGTCTGTCTCTCTCTCTCTCTCTCTCTCTCTCTCTCTCTCTCTCTCTCTCTCTCTCTATATATATATATATATGCGCATATTTCTTATATATATATTATGGCATGCTTTGTTGTGATACGAAGAATATCACCGAGCACTGGGGGCTCTATATGCAGAACGAGGGAGCGAAGCAAAAATGTTATGCTATATGGTACCTAGTGCGAGATCATATTCTTCGTATCTCATGTTGGTTCGAGTATACTTCAATAAGTTGTGCCGCCGCAGATGCCAAATTTTCCAGCAGAGATTCAGCAGTCTTAATGACAGCAGAAGAAGCCGTAGTTACCCTGAAAGTAGCTTAGCCCATAATACTTTAAAGTATATGGGTACCTGCGGTACTAGGTACTTTTCCGGTTATGGGTACTCTTCTGGTTATACGTAGTCTACCGAATAGAAGGCCCAGTATAGCACTTTCGAATCACTTTATTATACGGCAAATACTGCTGGTCTGTTCTATATAATATTCATACACATGCTTCATAACACTGAAATCGACCCAAACGCGAGATAAACATTATTATATGCAGTGCGTATGACCTCACTACGCCCTTTAAGCAACCTACCCAATGTATTGCAGCTCGTACGCCAGACATATGATAAATTAAACACGTAATATCGGAAATTCACTACATTTGTCATATTTCATACATCATATCTAACAGCACAGTGAAATTCGTGTATTTAAGCTTGATGGCTATGCTCAATGATGAATATACATTTAATTTCTTTTGCTCGTACTAGTTAACGTATCAATTCAATAGAAGACATGTCATCTTTTAGTTTCCATGCTAAAGTGGCAAAAATGCTGATATTGCATCTAATAGTTGAATATGCAAATCTAATATCATCATTGCCATGACTGTTGTACCCTATTGGCTGTACGACGCACACTGCAGTAAATAAATCCATCTAGGGTTGACTATTCCATATAGAATTGAAATCAAAATTTACAGTGCAGATGTTTAAAAACTGTCGAATGGCACAGTCATGCCATGGTCATAAAGAAAAGGATGTAAGCAAGACAACAAGTGCCAAATGAATTGGTCATATTTTGTTTGCGGTCAATTAAGGCTCACAGTGTAGATGTATGTAAAATTAAATAAAGTCCCATATATTAATTAATTAATTAATTAATTAATTAATTAATGTTTACAGCACAAGTGTTCGTTAGAAAAAAAACACACAAAAAAACAAGAAAAAAAAAAAAACATGCGCATGCCGAAAGCATTGGTCACATATTAGTCTAAGTTTTGAATGCAGGCAGTCATTAGATTATTTCAACCATAACTGTCTGGATGCTCACAAAAGTATACAATGCCGGATCAAGTAGCCATTTTTTGAAAAATGTACATTGTAGCTAGCCTCCAAAACGTAAAATTCAGGTGCACCTGTCATATTGTCTGTATACTTACCGTAAAATTTCGGCGATCATTGTTAAAAACCGCAGAGGTGGCACAACACTATACCGGATTAATAAAGAAGTCTCAATAAATTATTAGATTGTGGCATTACTATGAAATAAGTTTATAGTATGAATCAAATTTTATCCGTAAGTATCTCACAGAGAATTATGATTTTAAATCCATGTAATTTTATTTTACTTCATTTCATACAAATTTAATCTAATTAGTATTTTTTTACGTTTTCTTTTTCTTTTCAGGAGCCATTACAGCTCCACTAGAACATTGGACATATTTCTGGTTCATGGATACCGGGGCGATTGGGACTCGGAGTACAATTTCCTCCTTAAGGATGCCCTCCTTGACAGGGTAATGACATATTTTGTCATCCCAATGGTTCCTGTTATATGGGACAGTTGTATCTTTTCCACAATACAACTTTAAATACTTTCCAGCCTGTGGTCTTCGCGTGAAATATGGTTCACATTTAACTTTCCATACATTGAATTTAGGGAAGGCTTTGTTCGCCAGAGACACTAATATCAAGATAAGCTTGACATATTGAACCGAAGAAATTTTCAAATTCCATCTTCCCCATTATTGCCATGGCGCCTTCAGTTGTGTGTCAATACATTCCCAATGCTATAAAATGTCTCGTGTTGATGTTTTGATACTGGTGTAAAAAAACATATCTGTGTATTATTGCAGTGTTATACATGTTTATGTAGGGAAAAGTGTACCATCTGCATGTTATTCCATTTGGCGAAACATTAACGTGTGCTTAAAATGCACTTGTCTTGTTTCCCGAATGTGTGTCCCAAGCATTTAACATAGGATGTCAGGGAAGACTAAAAGTCCAAGTATTCTTTATGTCTATCCATATCATAACAATGTTGCCACGCAGGGATTAACATTTGAAATTAGTGCTCATTTTCGATGTAAGGGATGATTGTAGAAAGAAACAAAAGATATGTGAAAGAAATTTGCGCGTTCTTATTAGACAAAGTACCTGCAATCACGCAAGTAAGCCACACATGGCTTCTGCCCAACCCAATGGATACTCTAGGAGTTGGTATATGTTAGCTGTGTCACTTACTATTTATTGTATGGTCTTTTGTGTTTGATTAACAGGGTAACTTTAATGTGATCGTGGTTGGTTGGAGTAACGGAGCTGGGGATAGAAAATACAAGAGGGCTGTTGCCAATTCCTTTACAGTAGCTTTGGAATTAAAAGCTGTGGCAAAGAAGCTGGTATCAGTTGGTTCATCACAGGCTAGACTATATTGCGTAGGTGCCAGTCTCGGTGCACATCTCTGTGGAAATACGGGCAATGAGTTCACATTCGGCAGGATTACAGGTACTGTAAAGACAAAACCGATTTGAAGTGAACATGTATGCGTATCCAGAGGTAAAATGAACCTCAGGCTGGCAGAGTATGCCTTCAATTTTGCCTTCGTTTTCTATGCGATTTACATAATCATTCACTTCAGGATCATATCATGTGGTGTGTTCAACCAGGTTTATAATATGCACAGTGCAGTGAATGGATCTACCCACCCAATGTATCGTCAACGTTTATGTATTTTGCCACACTGTCTGGGCTCCTATACGACATGGGGAGTGATTGACTCCAACTAAAAACAAAATACAATAGTAATAATAATACATGAATGAGTAATTAGTTTCACGATTGATTGTTCGCATGCTAATATAACTATATGTGGTATGCAAGTAAGTGAATGAATGAATGGGAGCCATGGATGAATTGATAAATGGACAGATGAAGAAAAGATAGATACATAGATGAAAAAAACAAATAATTTCAATAAGTTGACAACAATTTGCAATGCAATAGACTTGAAATGAAGACAAACTTTGATACTAATAATCTTCAAAACAAATCTACAGTTCCGTTAAAATTGGCTGGGAATTTTTATCTTGTTGTGAACTTTAAGAGAGGCAAACAATTTACAGGTTTAGATCCAGCGGGACCACTATTTGAGGGCTATAATCGCGGTCTAAACAAAGGGAACGCCGCATTTGTAGATGTCATACACACTGATGGTAAGGGTAAAGGTAAATATGGTACCCTTGTTCCACTCGGCGATGCAGACTTCTACCCGAACGGCGGAGCAAACCAGCCAGGATGTTTCATACGTAAGTTCATTAAACTTTCCCAATACATGGTTTTCGGGCAATGAATCAGACAAAATGGCACATACATTTACACCTGCCGGTCTGTTTGCCTGCCTGCCTACCTACCTACCTACCTACCTACCTACCTACCTACCTACCTACCTACCTACCTACCTACCTACCTACCTACCTACACACACACACATGCTTTAACACGAATACGGTCTCAGGTGTTTCATTTTGTGGAAATAAAGTGTGTACAAATTTGTATTGTGCCACAGGCATGCACTTAAAATAGTAAAGGTATGAGACAAGTGGTATCTTTACTTGTAGCTCAACAGGATACCATCCGTCCCCTCCACTGAGCAGTATGATATTCAAATTTGGAGTCGTGCGTAATTCACGAGGAAAAATAGTTTTCTTTTGTCGACTGATGGAAGTTGCAAAATATTGGTGTTGTCATCCTTCTTTTTCATGTTCCAGGACTGGGGGGGGGGGGGAATTTAAAACAGTGATGCAATAAGTGATAAATAAAAAAGTTCAGGGACCAGTCACAACTTACATAATTGTGACATATTTATAATTTCCAGATATGTCCGAGTTACTAAGTGAAAGTTGTTTTGATGCACAGGTCTACGGCTTTGGTCAGAAGTTTGTGTGTTAGCTGAATTAGGTAATGGTCTAAATAGGCAGACTGGTATGGGTTTGATTTCATGGGAGCTGACACCTAACATTATTTGATTTACTGCACTACTGTCATTTTCTCATATAATTTCCCTGCTGCGCAAGTCATTATATTATTTTCTTCTTTCCGTAATTTCGTGTGTTTCTCTTGTGATATTGTCCATTTCGGAATTAGCCTGGAGGTGTCTGTTGCAAGACTCCACTTATTATCTGCCCTGCTGTTACCTTCGACTTTTAAATTTGCCCTAATAAATCAGCCATCGTATTACTGACAATCCTATAACCTATGCAAAAGCTCACCTTGGTGAAGAATATTGCAAGATATCTATCATGCCCTGTCCTGGATATGGTTCAAATACACTGCTTAAGATTAAAATGTTTATCCAAGGCTGGTTCATTTCAGTTTGCCGAAACCTTTGCAGTCATATTCGAGCTGTGCAATACTATCTGTTCTCCGTGAAAGAGGACTGTTTCATAGCCACAAATAAATGCAGCGATCCGGAGAAAGTGAAGGTATGTGTAGACCCAGCGGCTTGGTTACTTCTAGTTTCAAATAACCAATCCAAATAACCAACTGAATGTCAGTATCAGCAACACAAGAGGTCCACGGGTCTAACGCTCTGCCGACATGTGAGACTAAAAGGAAGACAGGATCTTAGTCATGGTTAGTGCTAATATTTAAAGGTCATGAGGAAGAAACTATCAAAATATTTAGTTTTATTTTGCCCTGTATATTATGGTGCATGTTGACCTTAAAGTAAAGGCCATGGTCATTCACATTAAATTGTATTATATATATATATATATATATATATATATATATATATATATATATATATATATATATATTGTTTTATTGATATAATGACTGATTATATGGGGCAGAATATTTTTAGCCCCCATTTCAAGCTAAAGGTGGTGCCACTAGTGCTGACGTTGTTGGAGATTGGACCTGTCGCATAATCTCACTGAGTTTGACCATGACGCTTTCAAATTATAAAATGCTTGCTGATCATGAAGACATATATCAGGGTCATTAGTATTAACACCCAATATGAGTATTGGGCTACATTATGGTTGTTATGAATCGCGTTACCTAAACATGATGTTTTATGAGAATATCGATTTCAGCGCCTTTCTGCCCATTTTTCGCAAAATAACATTGATCGCGCCATTGCTAATGGTGCCAAGTAAGACTTTATATTTACATTGTACTTATAGTGTCTCATTTATGTTATATTCACAAATAAATGTACTCACCTTGAGCAGGTGACCAATTTCAAGTTTATGGCCTTTCGACCTTGAAAAAGTACAAGGTCAGCCATGATATGCAATATCACAGAGTTAAGCATGATAGATATATGTTAAAAAATAGGTTTGACTAGTATATTTTTTCGTGGTACAGGCGGCACCACTAGTATGAAACTAGTTTGAAATTTTTACCGCCCCAAAATTTAAAATTTTGACCTTTATATTTCGACGTACTGCTGTATGTGGCGATATCAATATCAAACTCAATCTAGATGTTTATACACCGATATGTCTTGAGAGTTTTTTGGGGCCAACTTGAAAACTGTGGTTTGTGTTGCGTCCACAAGCAAAGGTTCATACACGTTTAATGAGCAATAAATTGGGCATATCATCATTATTATGAATTTTATGTACTTGAACAGAACATAATGGCATTCAATTATATCCATGGAAGAGTTATTGTCTGGGGCGGGGTTTCAGTTAAAAGTTAAGTGCCTGTAAATGTTGCTAGTTTAATGTCGGCAAATGCATTAAATGCTGTTTTGAGGTAGCCAGAATATACAAGGTATATATATATATATATATATATATATATATATATATATATATATATATATATATATATATATATATATGTAATGCACTCGTTTGTATGTCCATGCATACAGACAGAGAGACAGATAGATAGATTAATAGTAGTAAAGGGGATGGAGATAAGAATTCAGCGTCAACCTTTATAGTTCCTTTAAATGAGATTTATTGGCGCTAAGGACAATCAAGTACGTTAGATTTGGATATTTGATTCAAATTAGATCTCAACTGGACTGGGGGGTTTAAACTGTGAAACAATCGTGTAGAGTCTAGAGTTACCTGTGACGTGTAAATGTATATTTGATGGAGCGTTGTCGCTATACATGTAATATTCATGTTTCAGGATAACTGCCCGATAGCACCGCCTTCGGTTATGGGCTTCGGGGCGAATTTCTTACATACCGGATTATACTATGTGCCAATTAAGAGACGAAAACCATACTGTGAAAAGTGAGACGTCTTATCTCTAGGTTTTTATGCCTAGATTACATACATAGTAATGCTGGAAAAGGATCATCAATAACATCCGCATTAAAAACGGATTAAGGGTATGTTCAAACTGGAAAACTGACGTAATGTCCAACTGGACACATTATTTCACGTATATATTAAATATAACACACATATATATGAGGGTTTAAGTCCCTTATTATTAGCAGTGACTCTTCACCCGAGTTTCAAGGCAAACCCTGCGTAGAGTTTTGAGGTGCTGCTTGCTGTGTATATACAATAATCGATTAGACAAGACGGGTTACTGTCAGCAGGATGCTTGCTGGAAGCCTTGTTCTTGTCCCCAAAAGGAAGTAGCTTTCTTTCTTTTCATGGTTGTAGAGGCATCTGAAAATATCTATCAAATCATTTTCTTGAATATTGGCTGGTACTGAATATGACCAAACATACAGACTGAACTGACAGCAAGACTGTGCAGAATACGCACTAAAAGCGGTGCTCAATATAAAAAAAAATGTTGTTTCAACACAAACATTTGAGATACGCCTAAAAGAGTATGACAGAAAGAAATACCAAACTTGTACTTTCATGTTGTCAATAAATTTGTCAGCACAGGCGGAGTCGCGTATTCACACACACACGCACACACACACACACACACACACACACACACACACACACACACACACACACACACACACATATATATATATATATATATATATATATATATATATATATATATATATATATATATATCCAAACATATCGATTTTTCATAAACGTGATGCAATAATAAAGACACTTTTTTTTTTTTTAATGGTGATGCTTACGGAAATCTTGTTGATACGTGTTTGAAGACAGCAAGATAAATCTAAAAAAATATCTGATACCCATTCGCCGTCAAAGTTTTATTGAGTAAAATTAATCGAGTGATCGGTGTAACGGAGACGGACCAACAGGATCAGAATGTTATCAGCGGCGACATCATATTGTACCTACTACCACTGCTCCAAACGCCAGGGCGTCTAGGCATACATCCACTTCTGCTGCTGTGGACAAATTGATGCGTTTTTCTCCAGTTACTGACACTATCACTTACTCCCAAACAAATGTTCCAGCTCGTATGATACCAATTGAACCAACACACCCTTTGTTTCTTTATCTCCTGCTTGTATAAACGTACTGGGTTGTTTTTAATCTTGTACCGGTTACTTTTGTTTATTTCTTGTTTACATGTTATATGTTCAATGTTCCCACTGCTTTCGTACGGGCTCTTAGATTTGTCGTTGCTACATTGACTAGTCTTTCTTTTGCCGATTTGTGTACATTCATCATAGATGAATCCGAACCTTGTCAATCGTATTGTACAAGTGCTATATATATTGTTCTCTTCAGGGTAACGAACGCAGGACTCGCAAAGTCCATTATTGTACTACGATTTATAAATGCGATTATAAATATGCAATCCGTCTTATTTTATTTCATATGCTTCATTTTGATCCCACGATGTTATGTGTACCTTATGATATTTTGCTTATGTGGCATGACTGCTAATATTCTCACAGGAACAAACAGTATTACTTTTATGAAGCTTTTATGTGTTATGCTTCGCTGACTTAGGGCACGAATATTAGAAGTATAATTATCCGCGGCAAACAATGGCTCAATTATATATTCAACGAGTACATATGCCGGTGTGTTAGATTCCTTCAAGTCATATTTTACATATGTATATGTTTGATTCTCAAATGCCCACATGTTTTATCGACACTTACTTTGGTGCATCATGTGGTGGTGTTTAGAGTTGCGCTAAAAATAGCCAACGTAGACAAATTTACATGGATAAATATGATATCTCTTGTATACGCAGAATCTATAACTTTCAGTTGTCTATATTTTTGCCTAAGGCTTATATTAAAAATTGAATCATCATCAATTTTTATTGTGCAATACCTACTGATGACATTCATTTCTATTACATGCGTCTATTGCCGTCAAGTGTTACTTGCAATATATATTTATGATTCTATCTTATCTAGGAAATACTCTTCCCTAGATGCTTGTTTACTCACGATTTCTCCAATTTTGATTTTATTAGCCGGGGATATGGAAGTCAGTCCTGGACCCGCAAATCACTTTTGTGATACAACTCTCTGTCACGTCAATGTGCGCAGTTTGACTCAGGACAAAATGAGGTGTATTCGTGCGGACATTGCCCCTGCAGCATGATACCATAGCTTTATCGGAAACATATTTATCACCGAACTCATCCAACAACAGCCTTGCATTGCCTATTTTCCACACAATACTACGTAAGGATCGCCCTGTCGGCATGGGTGGTGGGGTGGGACTTTATGATTACTTATGAAAACTACCCCTTGTGAGAAATTGTACGAAGAAACTGGGTGGGAGACATTGTCTACATGGAGAGAAAGGTCTAAACGAATTATGATGTACAAAATTGTTCACAAATTAACCACCAGCTATTTATTTCCTGGTCTTTCTAACATCCCAACTCCCAAGAACAACCTTCGTACTAACACTAGGGCAAGTTCTAATCAACGCTCTCGTGCTGATTTACCTTCCTTTCAGACCAGAACAGTCCTTTTCGGTAAATCCTTTTCTCCTTCCGCTGTCAGTCTGTGGAATCTTCTGCTTCCAGGAACTCGAAATTTACCTGCACTTACGGTGTTTAAGAGAAAATATCTGCTCATATATCATGTCCCGTTAAATACCCAGAATTATTTAACGTAGGAAAGATATATTTATCCATTTTGCATTCTCGTTTGCGTATGGATCACAGCCAATTGAATAAACATCTTTCTAAAATGGGTGTAAAGGATTTTCCTGCTTACTCTTGTGGAGCAGCTTCTGAAAGTATTTGGCATTAATTTCTGACTTGTCCTCGATATGCTACTGCTCAAGATATCCTCCGTACATCCATTAGCTCCTTGGCACCTTTCAGTATAAACACAAATTGGTTTGGTAGCGATCTTTGTAGTCTTGAAGACAATATTACTATTTTTTGCAGTTCAAGAATTTATTGTAAACGGTTCTAAACTGGTGCAGTAGCATGGTAGCTCTTACATGTATTTCATTAATGTCTAGGTATTTTGTGAGCAATGCACCCCTCTATCTGTGCTTGTACAATTGGTGTCTTTCTTTTCCATCTTTCATCCACGTCGGCGCTCGTCGAGACCCTCACTCTCGGGACTCGACTGGCGGCGACTCACTGGAGTTTGTCTTGTAACATTCGTCCTGTCTTTGTCTTCTTTCTGCAAGATGGATTAATACAGGGATATGCCCTTCTTTCTTATTGTATTTCTTTTGAAATACATAAGATATGTTTAAATCAACCTTGTAGCACGAGCTAATGGTGAGCAGAATGGTTTACATAGCAACTTTTATTATCATAAATTGCAATAACTCTTTCCATGCCATATCATGGACTGAGTCACCAGCTTTCCTTGGCCGTGCTTTGGATGCATTGCAAAGCTGCTGACCTGGGCAATTATATTGTATGTAACATCAAGGCATGCTTGTACATGAATGAAGAGTCTTTTTGTAAGGATCATGAATCTAGCGTCCTTATTGGAATTCAGAGCAGTTCGTTTTCGTCGCAGTAGGCACTGAAAGACGGTTGTATGCCAGGTAACATGTACTTTTTGATCTGGCCTTTCCTTTCCCTGAATTCCATCGTGCTCGCAACGACAAAATGGTAAGACAAGGAATTTGTTTCAAAGTGTTTAGCGAGGAGATCTTAACTTGACTGGTGTCCTGTCATTGTGGATAGAGTCATAATAATAATAAACCACATTCAATATATCACGGTATGTTCTATCAAATAATCACATGCAAGCAACAACGAATATACACTTTAGGAATTAATTTGAAAATGTCGCAATGCACCAAACCCGATGCCCACATATTGCAAAGAGGACGCGTATTAAGATGTAGAAGTATACATACCTTTGGACACTCACCCAGAGCTCATAGGTTTTTTCTTTATTACTAGATGGTCACGGCAAAATAGAAATAACAATCTAAGTGATGTATATCAACACAGCGTCTTGGAAAGACAAGTTAAAGAAGGCATCCCTCACGCTTCATTTCTTGGGCCTTCGGGCTTCTTACTGGCTGTGTGTATGGTGGTGCCGGGAACATAACATGTGATCGAGAGAAAAAAAAATCTTTTACCGCGTACCCTATCTTTACTTTTCTTCTTAAATGGTCTATGAACGTTTACAATAGGCTTGTAAGAACATTTGTTTTGGGATAAAGAATGGAAAGTTCGATTTAGTGTTAACGAGTCGTCAGTTCTCCTATTTTAATCTATGAGCCATAACACTAAACAGATTGAAAAAATAATGTATAGCATGTCTTTCCCTCGAATGCAACTGTGTCATATTTGAAAGCTGATCAAATGCACTTGGCAACGCGTTGGAACTGTACAACTCGGCGCATATATACATCTGTGCTAGATGACACTGTCTCTTAAGCCTATTTTGGCTGCCAGACGGCAGTAATTTGTGTTCATTTTGTCAAAATCTGAGACGATGTTGCCCTTCATACTGTTGCACAGCCTTACTATAATCTTTGAAATCGCATTTGCTGGAGAAAAATTAAACTTCCAAACTAACATCTCGGTGACCTTGTTCTCCCTTACTATTTTACAGTTATCGTATTTGGATGTAACTCAGTCGACCCGTTTAAACCAATTTGCGCTACGTGTACAAAATACCCTATTATCCATTGACTATGCCCCTGCATATTCTTCACAAGCATGAGACTCAATATAAGCACTCATATATCCATTAATTGATTTTTGATGTGTCAAAATTAATTAATTCTTGGTGCAAAATAAATGAAATATGCAGCATGTTTACGTCTTTTTCCCAGCCACACAACGTATGTTTACTTTTTGGAAAATCATTAATCTGAATTAACTAAAACTAAACTGTTAATACCATCCTTCCTATTGTGGCTCTGGGAGCGTACCCGAAATTCTTAGCCAATATCGCTTGGGGTGTATTGTTGATACACGTTCCACATAACAACGCAAGTACATCTAAAGAATAGAGTGCTGATATTGTAAAAGCTTAAATGAATCTCCGAGTCTGGAAGGTATATTCTCTAAGATATGTCTTAGTTGTTCTTGAAACCTAGGGCATTCGATATCAGGTTACCCTAATGCTGTGTCTATTCTGCCGTAAAAAAATCTTGGGCTCAGTTTCCAGCAGTCAGCCAGCAACCTACGTCAGTGGGCTCCCAGAGATACCTACGCCCAAGGGCCCCCCAAATGGTAGCCCCCCCCCCCCCCCCGGGAAATTTGAATTTACTTCCAACTACAGGCGTCTGTACCTGTAGTCTGTTACCTACACCTTGATACGATGTAAGTATTTTTTTACCACTTATTTATCAGTATACACGTGTGGCCCCGGGGGGCTAAACGCAGGTGCAGAGCAAGGCTTTCTTGAGGTACTTTCTGTCTTGTGGACAGTAGGTGATTAGCCCTAACCACTTGGCTAGGACTTATCACCTACACAAGGTTATCTCAGTCTTTCTTTGTTTTTCAGTTAGAATACTCAACTCCCTCGTGGAAGTGACCAAAAGTATAAGTACTCTTTCCTTGATACATCTGTCAGTTTAAGTAAATGCATTGCACCAATCTATAGACAATAGTCTATATCTGGGTTAGTTCTAAATTCGCATAGAGGTGATACTGCCCATCCTGTTCATGGTTGAACGCCCACATCTTGGGGTCACTTTCCATAACCATCACTTTTTCTCCATAGATTAGCGGTATTAGCAGAAATAAATTTAACCTTTCTATATATTGCCAAATAAGCATTAAACTTTCATTTATCACACCTGGGTGTATTTGAAATATAATAATATATACTTCAGGTAGATTAGAAGATGGTAATTCCTCATATGCAGGGTGGAACTTCTAGGTTCACTGTAATGCAATGGGTTTTGGTGACGCGTATGTCCTCAAGTGGCATGGTTTGCCAGGTGTTACAAACATGCATCATGGGAACAAAAGGCTGTGTGTCGAGATTTTAAACCAACCCAGATCACCCCTATCAAGATCTTACACGTCACACATTCAAGACAGGCCCACTCTGGCAAGTGCGAGGATTAATGACTAAGACAAAATATATACGCATAAAAACTACAAGGAACGTAATACAGCACTATTAAAGAAAAAAATCCCTTTTCATGAACCTCAAATAACAGAAAAAAATGAAAATAAACAAAACCTAAAATAATAGGTTGACGGGCAAAAACGGTGTAGAAATATTGTATACTGCGTTTATTTATTTATTTATTTGTGTGTGTGTTTGTTTGTTTGTTTGTTTGTTTTCATTTTTCAATTAGGCCGGTAATAATTATACTTTACAGTGGAAATATTTCCAGCCAATTTTCTTAAATTCGGGTAAAATGACTCTAGTATGCCTACAAGGAACACTTCCCTTTTGCCTGGCATTTTTTCTAATAAAATTTGTTTTCGATAAACTTGTCTTTTTTTTTCTTGTACCTATTTATGCAGAAAGAATTTGTTTGAATTATATGCAAATATGATTACAGGTGCCACCTCATGCACTTGCTATACTTAACTCCATACAAGTATCAACATGAGTGCAAAAGCCAACAAGTGACCACAAATATATAGAGCAATCGTCTTTGCACATAGGAAAAGGTGGCTCATTTGTATACCAAAGGCAAAGGAGTAGCACATCATGAGGTGGTAACTAGGCTGATAAGAGCCGTTGTAGCAATTGAACCGGCTTATTAGCGCAGTTGGGTGGCTTTTTTATTTTTGCCAGCACAACACGGAAAATTGAGACAAAATACATTATACCCCTTATCGTCAATTACAAAGTACCTAATAAGCCAGACCCTTGACATATGTTGATCAGTATGGGGTCCTACTTACTAAGTAACATACTTTTCTATTGACTGCGCCTAATATGGCATACGTAGGTCTTTATTTCTGGTGAAAAATATGTGTATCAGTGGTCACTATGTAGGAAACTGTCCATCGATTGTTTCCATAGAAAAAGATAACTGCGGTATAATTAACTGGACATTTTCTGAAGACTGGGCTGGACACCTGAGTTTCATGGCGGTTTTTACTGTTTGTCGTCTTCATCAATGTCATCTTAGTTGTGTGCTTCCCTGGATGATGCTCTTCACATTCATACGTCTGCCTTTAGGCCTCTTTGAAAATTTAGGAGATTGATTTCATCTGTCGTTCGTTCTGCTAATATATTCTTCACAAGTAAAATATTAGGCTACAGCAGAATTTCAATTCTTATCCCACCGTCCATTTACATTCAATAGAAGGTGACCTACGGTCACACAAAAATGTATGTCCTGTGATGGAGTTCTCTTGAATCTGGTCCACAGTTTTCAAGCTGAGTACAAATAGACATATACATCTGCGTTGATGAGGCCTATTCGGTTTTCAACAATCACACAAATATCAACTCTGTCCTCATGTGTTTTTTAAAATCTATACCCCACATTCACATGACACATTTAGCACCATTTGCAGTTCCTTTATTTCACGACTGCTAGTATTTTTGAAGGAATTACGTAAAATTCGCGTGTTTTTCCAAGTTGTTTAAAGGCAGGGTCATATCATCTGTTGGCAATAAAGGGATTCTGCACTGGCGTAATGACCTGATACTGTAATATCAAAATGACCGGTACGGCATTAGTTACAACGAAAAATTTAAAAAACAAAATTCATTGCTTACCTTTATACTTCCCCCTTTGTTACACGCTTAACATGACAGTTTTGCTTCTTTACCTGTTGTTTCGTAGGAGATATGCTTAATACTAAAAATTGTCACTACATGGTGTGCACAGACAAACACGTAAGTCAAAATAAAACTTAACAAGTTTATTGAAAGTTTTCTTCTCTAATTCGCAAAAATAATGTATGAACAAAACATTAACACTGTAAGCAATATATGCGATCAGTAAAAATAACAGTAAAAAGGTAGCGTGTGGATTTTAAGAAGTCAAACTCGCAAGGTACCACAGAAAAAAAGACGGTTTACTTCTACTGGGCCTTTGGGCTGCAGTAAACAAACGCCGTAACCGAACATGACCACTACCATGGATGAAACTCGGTCATACATTGCTTCCATAAAAGTAAGGAACACGTAAATACCTCCATATGAATAATTTTACGGATATTTAACAACATTAACAACCTTGTGAGAGATGTATTTGCTTTTAATCGATCGATTTTGATGCCTGAAGTTACGGATTCACCCATGAGGTGAGACAGGTTCACAAATTCAATCTTTTTTGCCAAAAGGTTCTTTGACTTTTTCCCTATACATTAAGAGCCCTAAGGCGCTGCTCTGTAGAAATGAAGCTGACTGTAAAACTGACCATGAACGTTGGAGAATTACGATGGACATGAAAGCAATTGCTAACGTGTGTTAGCCAATTAAGCTGCTGGAAAGTAAAAGTGGTACCTGGAACTATTGCCCATTGTCAAAAGGCCACTGTGGGTATGCACACACATAAACAGTGTTTGCTGTTCCTACGTCTTTAATACTGGAAATCAAACCAGAAGTGAATATAATTAGCATAAATGCAGCACATCATCCGTTTTTTTTTTTAAATCTGGCCATGCACCATAAAGTCTTCGGGCAGAGTACAATAAAACTACTCAGTCGTGAGCCTAAGTCACTGCACCACGTGAGTGGCACCTGCAGTACTTAAGCCAGAGGCACGCAGGACAAGCGCCCAAGAATGAAGTTCGCATAGAAACAGAGTCCGAAACCAGGCCATGGTGCTACCCTAGCACATAATCTGCATTCTGCGCATGTGCAAGGAAATACAGGCGCAAGAACAAAAAAATAACATTTCTTGTTTCATATTGCGTCACCGTACGATCCCAAACGCCGCTGTATGTGTGCTAGCAGTGCTTTAGACCTAAGTGTACCGTATGTCTGTGTGTGTCTTTGTGTGTTTGTGAGTGTGATTAATTTCCGGGTTCATCAGTAAATAAAATTAAATCAAAACGAAGTTTCACTTTCGGCAGTAAGGCTCTTTTCTTTTAATCGGCACAAAGTAAAGTCCAGTTACCAGGTTATTCGCCCCGAAGCCCATTATTGTGGGCTGTACTGCCGGACATTTATCCTGCAAAGATATAAATTAATGTATATATATATATATATATATATATATATATATATATATATATATATATATATATATATATATATATATATATATATATATATATATATATATATATATGTATATATATGTATATATATATGTATATATATAGAGAGAGAGAAAGAGACAGAGAGAGACAGAGAGAAACAGACATACAGACAGAAAGAGAGACGTACACACGCGTGTATCTGTGCATTAACATAAGTATGTGGGTGCGTATCATCTGGATAGATAGATAGATAGATACATAGATAGATACATAGATAGATAGATAGATAGATAGATAGATAGATAGATAGATACATAGATAGACAGATTGACAGACAGAAAGACAGATAGATATACAGATATATAGATAGATAGATACATAGATAGATAGATAGATAGATAGATAGATAGATAGATAGATAGATAGATAGATAGATAGATAGATAGATAGATACATAGATAGACTAGATTGACAGACAGAAGAGACAGATAGATATACAGATATATAGATAGATAGATACATAGATAGATAGATAGATAGATAGATAGATAGATAGATAGATAGATAGATAGATAGATAGATAGATAGATAGATAGATAGATAGATAGATAGACGGACGGGGAGACAGGGAGACAGACAGACACAGACAGACATACGGATAGATAGATAGATAGATAGATATCCTTGCCCCTAACTTGGTGTGTATGTATAGTATTTCCTTAAGTTGTCGTTACTAGCAGTGACTAGACACACGAAACAAAGAAACCCCATTAGAATGATTTGTTAGAAAGAGACATATCAGCCAATGGATTGCTAGACAGACAGATTTAAAAGGAGACATTACATGATATTTTTTTCATATGTGACTGGTATGGTTTAACTGCAGGGGCCTTGTGAAGATATGGGTGTTGTAGGCTTCCTTCAGTACTATGCACTAGCAACAGCCGACATTTATTACTAATGCTTGTGAAAATAACGATGACAATGGCATGAGTGACACTTAACATAAAATTGACGAAAAAAGATGTTATTATAAGCATGATTTCCACATTTTGCGATTTTTTAACATATTATTATTGTCATAAAGATGAATAAAGATTTTATAATATACTTTGACTTACCGTCACCTTACGTGGGTTACTGCACTTATTCCTCGATATAAAGCAGTCTTTTTTGATTGATTCGAGATAGTATTCCAACGCTCGAAAATGGCTGCACATATGTCTTATAACTACAATACATAAATGGTTGCAAACAAAATATGTATACAATAAAGAGTAAAATTTATATGTTATATTAAAGGTTTAAAGCAAAAACCATGTCCCATCCTGGGCATAAAACCTTGTTGCAAATTAATTGTGACACACCAGCAACAATTATGTTTTGCATGCAAAAATAAAATATGCTTATGGATGTTCGATAGTACGTCAGATGTGACGCGGTGTGACGCCGACCGGCATATACCAAGATAGCACATCCGAACGACGTTGAGCGTACGTCTTTATGGCATAATTTCGGGGGGGGGGGGGGCTCATTGAAAAATAGAACAGGCAAAATTTCACATGGATAGGAGTGAAATCTGGTATACAATGTCACTCCATGGCGCATTTTTCGGTAACATCCACTCGTGAACTGCCTTCACTCACGAGTATTAGGAATAAATGTGCTTTACTTGTGACAGTAAGACAGCGTATTTCACTCCATCCATGCAAGATCCTATAGGCCTTTATATTCAGTGTGGCAGATTTTTATGAAAAATTTATTCAACAATATGGTAACCTATTTTGGAATTGTGATTTTTGTGTAACCATTACAGCCATGCATGTCAAGTTATTGCTCAGGCTTCAATGTGTTCACTTTAAACATCAAAACTATGCTTGGCAGGGACCAGATATATTTGAAGTGCGCTTGATTTCATTTGTTGAACTGTTAGATAATAACGTTTCTATTTCAGTTATACACTCGTAGGTGGTTTAACTAAGATAAGCTATCCAGCTAGAAAAGGTACATACTGGTACAGGGGGAAGTCAAATTGTTCATGTCTGAACATGTACTATGCACATTTAGTAACTATGTTTGCTTTGGCAGGTATTCTTCATTGATAACAAATCTCTGCATTTATAAGCAAAACTTCAAGTATTTAGCTATTTCATCATTTGCCACGTTCGTTATTCGTTCATTACTGTGTGGTCTTTGCTGAATATTTAGCTTAGACAAGGAACCGCTACTCGAAGAGACATGTACGGGTAAAGGCTCCGAAACACGTTCTGAGTAGTTACCCACTGAAAACCTTTTAATTTATTTGGGCTGATACAGCTTATGTCAAAAATCTACAAGGCAACGTGTGTAACATTAACAATAGTACTCCCATATGTATATAAGTCAGAGAGTGACAGGTTAGCTTATGGATAGTAAAGAGTTTGGACTGCGCAATAGGGGAATGGATACTAGGAAGTGGTTCTGGACAGAGAGGAAAAAGAACAATATGGCAAAGTTTGACATGTTTCATTACTGATTATTGTGCGATGACAAAGACATAACTGTGATGTGGTTTATTTCTATTTTATTTTATTTTTTATTTTTTAGTTAGTTTTGTACAACAAGGACTTTAACGTTTAAGCTCACTAGAAGGAGCAGTTTGCTACACTGGGCGCGCGCTCTGTCTGGACGTCACGCAGTCTCCGTCTCAACCAAAAAACTTGGACAGACATTATTCCACTGACTAGTCTTGATGGGTCTTTCGTACCTGAGTGGAAGACTTGAGTATTTATCACTAGTATTGTGCCATTAGAGTCAAGCTTCATGGTTCACGTCATGCTTTAATGAACGTTGGAGAAAACTTTGAAGTGGCACTCTTTCATCGATTACAGTAAGTAGGAATTTTATGTTGCGGTTTGCAGAGTATAGTTATCTTTATAAAAAAAAAATGCCCGCCATGGGTGTCTCGCTTCTTTAATCATTTGCTTCATGTTGCATTGGAGAAAGCTTGGAGGTGTTACTATGACTTAGCTGGACAGGCATGGCTTTTTATCACAGTTAATAATTTATAGTAATTATTTGAAGACACATACCCCATCACTAGCACACCTAATTGATTAAGTCATGTCTAAATAGACATTAAAAATGTTGAGTGACAGGGTTTATCTTATAACAACAATAAGTAGAGCCATATTTGTATTTATGCTTCATAATATTCATCTTCGGAGATATGCTCCTTTGCCTCCGTTATTAGTTCATTCGGTTATCACTTGTTTGACACATGGGATAAATCTCTGAACATTGAATGCCACCCCCCCTCCTTTCCCAAACAAGACTAAACATCAGACAAATTAAGTGAAATTGAAGGGTCAAGAAACAAAATTATATTTTTCATTTGTTAAACTTTAAATACTTGTTAAATTTTAAATAGTTCATTAGCCATTGTAAAACGAATGGTGTATTTGCAGTCCATATTTTGGAATTCGTTTCATAGACTCCATATCTATACTGTTGACCACCATAATGTTTGGGTATACAATTGCTTAGTTGATGAATGCTGGCGAGATGTCCACCCGGCTTTAGGTAAGCCTCTGGTCATATTATACTCGTCATCATGCCTGAACTTCCAGCTGAACATGACAAATATACATTTTTTCCAGGTACTAGCTGAAGGCGCTGCTGCGGTAGATTACTTTTAACATTGGACGCAATGCTTGTCTCTACAGTTGTCATTGCCGAGTACAGTCTTGAGGTCTGGCGGATCCCGGGCAACGATGAACATCTATTTTGAATTAATCTTGGGAATATGTTTCGATATTTAAGCTTTATGGTGAGTGGCAAGGTTCATAAAACGATATTCATTATGGTAAAGGCAGTTGGCAGAATCATTTGACTTACACAAATTAAGCAATAGTTACAAGTCAGTTGAACGAAACCATACCCTTAGGTCCAACTTGTATCAACATCACAGATAATTATGCCAATTGCACGGAGATCAACCTGTCGATCCATGCTGTCACCTAGGAAATAATACATCTAAGTTTCTATCATCCACTTACGAAAAAAGCAGCCCGGCTGGTAGCCCCCGCCGTTTGGATAGAAGTCCGCATCTCCCAGTGGAAGGAGGGAACCTGCCGAAAAAAAACCCTTAGCATCTGTGTGGATTACATCCACAAATGTAGCACTTTCCTTAATGAGACCACGATCATAACCATCGAAGAGAATTGCTGCGGGATCCAAGCCTGTAAAATGTAGTAAAACATTTTAATCCCATTGGCCCTTTTTCGCGCACAAAATTGTGTGCAAAATATTTTTCACGGACGACCGTTGACAACCCGTAAAAAGGTGTACATTAACAAAAAAAAAAACCCTGTGGTCTTGGGTATATTTCCTATCTTAGCTTCTTGTTAGAATAATTATTCACCACATCCTGATAAATTATGTAACGATAAAATCATATATTGTACTAAGCAATCAAAGGAAAATACCTTTTACTTTATGATTATTGAAATAGCATTGAAATATTAAAAATATAATATATTTTGAATAATATAGAAAAAACACCCGTGGTTCAGGTTTTGATCTTTGGAAAAGGCATATGATATGCCTGTTGAATTCAATCCATAGTGTGCACACTGTAGTGGCCGGAAAAAATGCAGGGTAGCAACATGTATTTGAAAACTGCTGAGTCAAACTGGATGGTATGTGGTTCATCTTTTTTCTTATATTAAGTGTTTCGTGACTGTCCGTGTAAAGATAGTGGATAAAGCGTGTCGTCTGAACCACAATGAATGTCTTTGACAAGTAACGATCTGTTTAGATTTGTATATGTAAATAACAACCCCCCCCCCAAAAAAAAAAAAAACTTTGGTATGGAATGTAACTTATTGTGCTGTTCAATAACTGAAAATAAACGCTTTTCATACCAAGTAATACCTGTGTTTAGTAGCTTACCAGTGATTCTGCCTAACGTGTACTGGTTGCCGGTATTCCCGCAGAGCTGTGCGCCCAGACTGTGGCCCACGCAGTATAGCCTGGACTTTGAGGAGCCCTTGGACACTAAGAGTTTTGCAACAGCTGTGACTTGCAGTGCCACGGTAAAGGAATTGGCGACTGACCTGGGATAAAACTTTTCTCCTGCCCCTTCATTCCAGCCAACAATAATCACATTGTAGTCACCCTGTTCAATGAATAAAGATTAACTCTTAAAGTGCTTATTTCCAGACTTTAATCAACAAGCTTCTTCAGTACACCCTTGAAGAAAAAAAAAAGTTGCATCAAAGGTACTGTTATCTATGCGACAACTCTCTTGTAATGCTACCTTCATATTTAGACCCTCCCCCCCCCACACACACACACACGCCCGTGCGCACAACTATATGCAAACTGCCAAGAAAGGTAACGCAGCGACAAAATATTTTTTGCTGAATTTACTGGTATAAAATTGCTAATAGGCGTGCGGCCCAAAAGGGCCGCTGCTCTTGTCCACGAATTTGTGCACAGATCCGAGTACAAACTGGCAATATGATGTTTGTAAGTGATCGTTGGCTTGGGGCGGAGGACTGCAGCTGCGTTTATCATTTGCCAAGTTCCCTGCACGCAAGATTTTACAAGGTGCCTTACACTTTTCAGTTAGAATACAACATCCCTTCTGACTTACTTGCATCCTCCAGTTCAGGGAGGCCGATTTATGTCAGGACTAAACCACTAGCTAACAGAGATATTTAAGAGATACATGGAAAAATGAGATATATTCTAGCCGTGTTTAAAATCCATGCGTGACGTCACCATTTTGTCCAAACTCTTCATTATTTCCCGCAAAGGAATGCTTTCAGTTGTTGTACCACACGTATCTAACAGGCGCTTGAACTTTGAATCATTTCTTATTTCTGTGTTGATTGAATATAACAATTGGTTTTATCTCGGTTGATCGCCTCAGAGCCACATCATTTGAGAATAATGAGCCTCGGCCTCACGGCTTCAACATCATGATTTTCCACGAAACACGCGTTTGTCGGTAGTTAACATATACGAAATTACATGAACATAGGGTTGCTATTGTTGGTTGAATCAGCGCATTGGCTTTGTATTAATCTTTGCAGCCGGGTACCCGCCTTGGGTACAAGCTCGTACCCGGATACCCAAAACCTTACCCGACTTTATATTTGTTAATTGTCAACTGACCTGGCTTGGCCTTTTCGTGCTGATATTGTTTGAAAAGCTACCACAAAATGGTGTGAAAAACTACACTAGTAGCAACCCGAGCTCTGTGAAGTGTCGGAAAAGAGGAATACTGTTTGGAATATGAAGTTTTACAGGTACCTGAGTACAACATTTGTACCCGGGTAACCGAATAGGGGGAGCTTTCGGGCGGGTCAATGAGGGACATTGAATAAGCCTTTGATGCTAAAGAATACCAAGTAGCAACAAGGCGCTGGACTTCTTTAGTGAATTTCGGTTTTACATAATGATGTCACATGTCGTGTTATTAGCAGTGGCTATACCTCAGTATTACGTAAGATTGGTACAGGGTCCGACAAGGTTGCCCTTTGCTCCTTTTATATGTATTTGATGTTGAATTGCAAGCTATTTCTATCAGGGAATTCACACATTAAGAGTATTGTTGTGGGCGGCAAGATTTTACAAATCAGTCAATTAGACGATGTTACGATCTCTTCCCTAGCTGATCGTGACTCAGCAAAATATTTCTTACAAGAGTAGCTTTAAAAAGCCCGGATTACAATGTAACGTGAATCAAGCAATTGGAAGAGGATATTGGTTCCAGAAAATACTCTCTCGGTGGCGATTTGCCAGTTCTGTCCTGTATAGTTCCATTTTAAGTTGCAGGTATTATATATGATAACGACGAAAAAATAATGGTTAAATTCAATTGAAATGCAAAAGTTGTGTTGCTGAAGGAAATGTTGAAGGTATTCAAAGTTAGTAAGTTATCATTAATCGGAAAACACATTGCAGACCTCATATATCTTTGTTTCCCAATTTACACAGACAAACACATGATCGGGAAAGTTCAATTATGTACAGCTAAATCTGTCTGTGGTCGC
The DNA here is from genome assembly GCA_964020975.1 of Hermodice carunculata. Lineage (NCBI taxonomy): Eukaryota > Metazoa > Annelida > Polychaeta > Eunicida > Amphinomidae > Hermodice > Hermodice carunculata. The sequence goes on from CAXHWN010001199.1 coordinate 37,860, forward strand.
AAAGCAATAAAGGTTAATTCATCTGTTATGTATTTGATCATCCCCAATGGTGGTATGGATTAATATTTTGAGCCACATATTCTTGCTGTTTTCTACAACTGGATCAAGCGTTTATTCAATAGTAAGTACTCAAAGGACAAAGGCCTTTTCAAGAATTTGTGCACAACATGCAAATACAAGATTTCCTTCACAACAGATGCCTTCGTACTTTAACACCACTCAGGTAGCCTTATCTATGACGATTTAATAGGTTTCTAGCAAAAAGTTAGTAGAAGGACATTTCAAACATAGTACCAAATATTGCAATGAATTGTTGGATTTTAATCAGTCAAAACTCAAAGATATCCCTACGTGTAAAAAATAGGTGGCTTAAAGTGTTAAGTACATCTGCAAATGCCTGGCACGAAATATTCAAAATGTACAATAAACATGCCTCAGAATCAATCTTAAAAAAACTTTTGGATTTTCACCAACGACTTCAGTGTTCTGTAATTCAGAATGTGGGTTTCAAAGGGAGGTATCGCAAACTCAAATACACGTGAATATTCTAATGAAGGAAAAAGCCACTTCATTTGCGCAATGCACCCAGATTCAAGCTTTGGAGAGAGAATTGTCAAAACTGGTGTGATGGATCCCATATCAATGCAACAGTCACCTTGTCGTCTTTTGACATGCGTTTGTTTGATTTTAAGAACAGGACGAATGTGTTCTGAATAATTGTATAATAGAACCAAGTATTTTTTTCATAAGGAAGAATAAAAATATAAACATAATTATACTTTCAAACATTTTCTCTTCTATTTGAAATGCATGCGTCAAATTGAATACTCCCCATCCACCAAAAACGAAAAAAAAAAAAAAACAACAACAGCAAAAACAAAAAAAAAAAACAAAAACAAAAACAAAAACAAAACAAAAAACAGAACAAAAACAAACAAAGAAAACAAAACAGAAACAAAACAAAAAACAAAAAAACAAAAAAAAACAAAAAACAAAAAACAAAAAAACCAAAAAAAAAAAAAAAAAAAAAAACCAAAAAACAAACAAACAAACAGCCCCCCAAACTGCATATATAAAGCAGAGCCAGGACTCACTACGGCCGTGGGATCATACGGCCAATCACTAGCATGATTCCGTGTGTGAATTGGTAACGAGGGAACACTGGGTCGGGCTAAACTGGAAGGACTCATTGGGACAGTACCGAGATGGCACAAAAATCGTGAGGTCCAACCACTGGTAATACTATATGCGCACACTGGCCATTGGCAACCCTAGGCCGGGTATTACCCTCTGCAATGAAAGGTTCTGGCCCAAAAAAGTGTTGCCATGAATCAATCAATCCATGCTTAGGGCCAACATGTGTGAGGGACGAACACATCTACCTTGGCAAGGCGGATTAGCAAGCTACCCAAGGATAGAACTGCCTAAGGTCTAGGCCTTTAATAATGACTGGTGCTGTATGTAAAGTTTTCATTTAAAGGGCCTCTCAATGTAACGGATAAACTTATGCTGGCTCGTTTTTACTTTTTTTATCTCCTAATTACAAGAAAGTTACAATAGAGTATCTGATAATTAACATTTGCTTCCTCGTAATCATGAGATACTGTCTCGTAATGACGAGTTACTATCTGACATTTTAGCGATAAAAAAATGCATTGGGTTGGCATCAATGAGCCATCTTACAAACTTAAGTGCGAACCAGTGAAAATGTATTTAATCCGTTCCCAGACTGCAGCGTATGCTAATCCGTATGAAAGACTACGCAGCTCTGACATATTTAACCTATAAGATTACGTTCAATTGGAATATCAGCAAAAAGAAATAAGTGGTTACATTTATGTAAATGGTCTCCATAACCATTGCCCTATGTATTATAAGCCAAAATAAAATTATTTCGTATTTTGCGAGAGTCACTGAGACCTGAAAGATCAGGTAGTTTACAGAGAGTAGCAATATATGGTGGGGGGTCATGTCACACGAGTACAAATATATAGATTATGAAAAGAAATGTGTCAAACAAGGATTACCATCAACTCAAAATTATCAAGAAAATCTGAAAATCGTAATTGCTGGAACAGTATCCCACATCAAAGAACCTTCTGTTGATCAGCTTCTAGACAAGTCCAGGTACTCATACGATTACTTTTCCTGGAGCCAGCCATGAAAATGGTTATTATCATTGTTTATGGGATTTTTGAGTTTCAGTAGTGCACTTCGTTGCCACGTCTGGCATGGCAGATAAAGAAAGCCACATCGGAGTTCGTCACTTTATCTTAAACAATAAAAAGTGGACTCACCCGTTCAAGAAGAGCGTCCTTGATATGCAGAATAATGTCATTATTCCAGTTACTGGTATACCCGTGGATCAGAAATATGTCCCTCAAGCGTGAAGTACTATAAAAGCTCCTACATTGAGTAGTATTTACATTTGGATTAGATTTCTTCTGTGCAAACCATCAGACTGCAATTTTCAGTCACAATGCCAAATATACACAACCAACACACGCGTATATGTGTACACATGTTGCCACACTTTTATGTGCCAGACACTCCAATAACATATGCCCTTAGCCATGAGTCTACTCCCGCCGGAATTTTAGGGAAATAAACATTACTGTGGCGTGTGGTACTGCCAGTTTCTTGTAAATCTTTGCATTGAATAGACACATTTGAATGTTTTTATCTTACAATTATGATCCAAATAGGCACAAAAGTGAATGTATTAAGTGAAGATCGCTTGTGTTAATGTTATGGGGTTTATGGTAGCGGGCATTCAGGCTGCCACTGAAGGCGTGGTGCACTGCGTTGAGGCTGACATCGGGCGTGGCGCACGTTAGGGCTCCATGCCTTTGATGTCAGTTTCCATGGCAGCTGCATTAACACCAACAAAAACGATATTCATTTCTTAAATGTCATGAACGGTTTTAAAAATATTGAAGAGATTCTGCCTAACGTGCAAACATAGATATAACACACTGTTATAGGCTGACAAGTTAGGAGGTCTTCACTTTTTTTACATTCATTTTATCAACCTAACCCACTCACTCCCACCGCCAAACAAAACGTAAAAAATAAATAAATAAATAAATAAATAAATAAATAAATAAATAAATAAATAAATGAATGAATGAATGAATGAATGAATAAATGAATAAATAAATAAATAAATATGATGGACTATATGATTATGATGATGCACGCCTCTCTACAAAAAAGCTGTGCCATCGAATCGAATGGCTCACAAAGCGAACTTACGGAACATAATCAATTACTATATCCTGTGGCTCACGTCTGTTGTCCCTGGTAAACAATTTGAAGACAGAGGGTATCTCATCTGGACATTTCGATCGCGGGAGATCCTTGCCGTTAAACTTTTTGGTGCATCCGTAATCGTAGTTAGCAGACTTGCAGCAAACAATGCGAGCACTAAAATGAATAGCAAGGGGACCAAATCCACAAAGAAGCAGATATTTCCCATCACAGATATTCACATTTTTAACACGACATCATGATGCCTCAATGCTTAATTACAATTAACAATGTGTTGCGCTCTCTAAAGCCATCGTACACGACATTTAAAGCAGTTCCCTTGCTGTTCTCGAAGCTGAATATATATATATATATATATATATATATATATATATATATATATATATATATATATATATCTATATATCTATATATATATATATATATATATATATATATATATATATATATATATATATATATATATATATATATATATATATATATGATGCTCAGTTGACAGGACACACAAATGTTTGATTTCACGTCAATTTGTAAGGGCCATACCAATTACACTAGGTACTTGTGTGGTCCCTTTTATACTGTTGTATTTGTGTCTTTTTGCCCAGAACCACTTCCTAGTAGTCAATATCCTATTCCGCAGTTCGAACTCTTTACTCTCCATAAGCTAACCTGTCCCTGTCTAACCTGTATATATATGGAATTACTATTGTCTATATTGCACACGTTCCTCTGTAAAATTTTGACATAGGCTGTATCAGCCCAATTAAATTAAAGGGTCTTCAGCGGGTAACTACTCAACGTGTTTCGGAGCCTTTTACCCGTACACGTCTCTCTGAGTAGCGGCTCCTTGCCTAAGCTAAATATTCAGCAAAGACAACCCACATAATAATGAATAAATATGAACGTGGCAATTGATGAATTAGCTAAATATGTGAAGTTTTGCTTGTAAATGCAGAGCTTCATATCAAAGAAGAATACCTGTCAAACAAACCATAATTACCAAATTTTCATAGTACAGGTTCAGATAAGAACAATTTGACTTACCCCTGAACCAAAATGTACCCTTTCTAGCTGGACAGCTTTTCCTAGTTAAACCATCCGCCAATGTTTAACTGAAGTGGAAACAAGCTGGGGCATTATATTCAGTCCCAGTGATTGTAAAATAAACAGTTGCAGCTTGACCACCTGTACAAACCAAGGAAAATCCTAACAAGAACTGCAACAATGTACATCCTGTACCAGAGATGTAAAACAAACTCCATGATGACACCTACTCCTCAAACAATTAAGCTCTATTTAACTGCCAACCCTGAGTCAATGTGTCAACTTAATGTGTCAGGTTTGTGACACTTGAGAAAATACTGTCAATTTTGAGTAATTTTTTAATAGTGAGTAAATGTGCATTTAGGCATGTCAGAAAAGAATGGAAGTCATTAGCATTTATGCCAAAAACATGCTATCAAAACAATTTTTCTTAACAGGATTTTAAGTACAATTAGGCAAACATGCAACTGTCGTAGGCCGCTTCTTGCTACCTGTAGCCCCTGGGGGTTTACCTAACAGAAAACATGTAAGCCTAAAATGTCTGAAAGTGAATATTAAAACAGAAAGATGCCAAAAGATAAAGTTAAGTAGCAAAACAGACAAGTCTAAAAACTGTAGATTATTGCAGCCAGACTTTCTAATAATCTTTGGATGTTAACAGTAGAATTATAGGGCAAGTCAGAAAAGAATGGAAGTCTTTTGTATTTATGTCAAAAGAATGCAATGAAAATATTAACCAGATATCAAGTACAATTAGAATGTGATTTAGGCACTGGTCCACCTAATGCTTGTTATATACATATATATACATATATATATATATATATATATATATATATATATATATATATATATATATATATATATATATATATCCATATATATGAGAGAGAGAGAGAGAGAGAGAGAGAGAGAGAGAGAGAGTGGCAACCTTTATTTTTACTTATTGTCACGAAATGCGTACTCACAATGTTTTTGTTACCATGTGCGAGGTAATAAGCTGAACCAACAGGAAATAAACATGCAATGTCATGTTGTCCATAAAAGTATAAGGGGGCAGTTGGTGTGATGTTCACACTGGAAAACTGAAAATTAAAAAAAGGTCAATCAAACTCGACCTGGCAACGAAAGGACCAAAACGGAAACTTTTACGAATGCGCAAACTGTCGCATGAAGAACGCACGCACGCATGCACGCACGCACGCATGCACGCATGCACGCACGCACGCACGCACACACACATACACACACACACACACATATATATATATATATATATATATATATATATATATATATATATATATATATATATATATATGTATATATATACATATATATATATATATATATATATATATACTGCACAGAATGTTATCAAAATTTTGCACTGAGTACCAAGCTGCCAGGAAAAACTGAAAAGGAAGTTTTCAGAGTTTGTTCGTGTTAAGGTTACGTTCACTATGCGCATACACGATACATGCACTCGCCACGGAATAATCAGACCAACTCATACCTTATATCGATATGTCAGCGCAAATCCTGCGTATGGCTAATTTCACTTGTTCAATATAGAAAATGTACGTCCATATTCTAATATTACGGGTACCGGCATGCTTAAGGTAGCGGCGGGGATTGAGCCTCGCGCAGCGGTCCCGCGACTTTGACGTTGCATAGATGAACTATGTTTCACATTTCACCCACAAAACCATATATTTTATTAATTGTTTAGACATCTAGATTTGTTAGAAAGAAGATTCATATCGATACGATAATTTTCAACGGTTTTATACGCCCGTTTACAAGAGGGTATCAGATTTGACATTTTGTCAGCATTTCTTTAAAAATAATCCATGCAAAAGTGTATTACCTATGTAAAATTAAAGTATAGACCAATATGCAGGAACCGTATTTTTTGTTTACAAATAAAATACATAATAACAGAATTATCGAATTCTTTGATCATCATTTTAAACTTCAGCAGTTACTTCATTTTGTGGGCTACAAAAGTCTCGGAAGGGGACATCTGACGGAAAAACAAAAAAAACGGTTCCCAGATAATATATTTATCTTTCAAAAGACGATTATTTGAAGCAGATCGATCAATAAGCTTTTTATTGACGCTGTCCACAAAATTGATTCATAAGCAGAAAATTTCATTCCGAGAAATCGCCGTTGAAAGATTTGAGGCCCTTTTTTCGCACATTGTTGGCCATAATGACAATACAGCTTTCCAAATTCGGCACGTTTTGGTCTCAGTACTTCGAAGAAATGTCAATCAACATCTTTGATGTGTAGTTTCCAACATACAATGATGTTTATTGGCTTAAAAAAGCAGTTTTTTACCCGAATGACATCAAATGCAGCCACACTTGAAAGCTTGTCACTCGGGTTTCCACGTGAATGGGACAGCTTCAAAGGGGGATTCGAAAGCGGATTAGCCACGTGACCCGAAGGTGCCATCACCTTGACCCTAGCAACATTGTTTGCATATGGCGCCGCTTGAACAAACGGGTTGCAGTTTCACAGCTTGCTCTTCTCAGAAGGAGCCCGGTAGGCAGGAGTTGCTCACTCACTTCTCATCACCTTGGATCAAAGAACAACATGGCTTTATTAACGGCATGGATGGGACATTCGCCATTCAGTGTCTTGGACTACTTGCGACCTTACCGAAAAGAAAGTTGGAAAAATCGACATGCCACGATCACGGAAGAAAAGGAAGCAGATGGATGACAATGTGAAAAAAAGTGTTGACGACCAGGAATATGGATAGGACTGAGTCCGAGGGTAAATCGGACTTCAGCACAGTCACCGACTTCAATGTAGCTTATAAATGCTAGATAGGCGGTCATGATCGTGACGTAACATTTAAGGCAATAGTCCTGTTACTGATAAACAAACACTCCGAGGATAAATTATACTTCAAAGAAGAAACAAAACAAAAAACAAAAAACAAAAAAAAAAACCAAAACAAAACAAAAAACAAAACCAAAAAAAAAAACAAACAAAAAAAAAAAAAAAAAACAAAAAAAACAAAACAAAAACAAAGCGAATGTTTCATATGTGTTGAGAATCAATTAGTTTCAACGTTGTATTGGTGATGAAACTGTATTGCTAGATTGAAAAACCTAATCCATTGATTTGCTGAAGTAGTCTTTGATCAGACCCTGACGGTTACATAGATCAATATTAGTTATAATGCACCAGACCACGCTCAGATGTAAGGTGATGACGCTACCCTTCGTGGGCAAGGGTAAAACTTTCTTGCCTGCTAAGACGGACTGTGTTTGCTTGCCTGGCGACATGCACTTCAAGCGCAATTTAACAATTACGCAGAGCGAGTCTGTCTGGCAGTAAAGAAAGTTTCCAATTCCCACAAAATTGAGAAAGGGATGGGCATCGTGAGGCAGTGTGTTCTTCGTGGCCTTGGCTTGTGCGCTTTTTGTTTGTTTGTTTTTTTTGTTGTTGTTGTTTTTGTTCTTGCCGGGAGCACAATAGAATACGCCAAGCCTATTTCATTGGTTCCTCCACATATTAGCGCCTTCCTTGTGATAAAGAATGCCATTCACTTTGCCACGTTTTTCTCGCGTATTGCCATTCGAAACCTTGCCACTCATGTAACATATTTTTTATTTTGTGGAGATAACTAGCCCACTGAAAGATAGTTGGCTCACCCTTGAACTGCAATAAACTGATCGAGACACAAAACCGAAACTTCCTGATGGGTGGGTGCGGGCGAGTGGTATCGGAACATGCCGCGCACAGTGAGACAAAATACTTTCATGTGACCGATCAACCAGCTAAAAGCAGAGTGCAGAGTCGCTTTTCGCAGTCATTTAACAGTAATCTGATTATTTTATCCCCCTGGTGGGCAAATTTTTAAAGCTTTTTTTTCTGTCCCCTCGCTCAGTGTACTTCGAAACACGCCCGTATGAAGTGGGCAAGTCCGTGCATGTGCAATGTGCCAGTCTTCCAGTTCCACAAAATGGGACAGCGCTACAGACGATACCAGTTTTAGTGGAGGCGTGTGCTTCATATAAATTTACTTCAAGGTTAACATTTAACGCTATTCACTGTTTCACATTCAGGTAAAGGGACATATAATTATTGAAGGCAGATATAACTATTTACGCTGAATCGAATCCCCGCTTTTATAGTTTGCGGCATATTTATAGCCAAGTGGTCCAGTGTTAGGATTCCTCGATCGTCATGCGTATTTTCTGCCAGTAAACATTAAAAGCAAATTGGTCTTGGATAGGGCAAGACTGTAGAAAGGGTTGTAAGCCTTTATGATGTATACAATGCCATGATTCTTAGTAACGGTTTACGCATAGGTTGAAATCGCCTTCATTGAAAACACACCGAGGCTCACGTCCATCGCCAGGTGCCGTTTTGACAATCGTCACCTTTTATCGTCCCTTACTTTTTTTTTTTTTTATCACACTGAGAAGGAAAACATGAGCCCATCGATTTAATTATCTACATGGCCATTTGGTCACCACAACAAACTCATTAATCTGTCCTAATCTTGTCAAGCAGTTTATACAAGAATTGGTAGGAGCGCACCTCAAAATGTCACAGTTGGTCGCTTGTCGTTGCTACGGTCCTGGATTGTGGAAAGCAGCCGACTGCTATCCAAACTTTGGCGGACTAATTAGCATACATTTGTAAACAGACATGCTCATGCTGCAGCCGGCTAAAACATGGTCATGTTTTTTCCCTTTTTTATCACATAAATTTTGCTTTTTTAGTATTCATGTTTGGTGACAAGAAAGTTAAAGTGCCAAACTTTACGGAAATGGAAAAAACTCATTTTCTGTCGGGTCACGATTTTGCCGTTATAGCTCAATCCCCGCCGCTACCTTAATAAGCATTGGTCAGCACAGCAAACATCATGATTTTCGAGTGTGTAATACTGAAATAAAGGGGTAGTTGTAATGGAAAAAATGATATCACAAAACAAAACGTAGCTAATTGGGCTGTTATACAAGTGATAGTACTGGTTAACACTAGGGGATGTTTTTCGTATATAAAGTTACTGCATTTCCTGTTTAAAATTGATATTGATGAGCTTTAAATGGCATAAACTCCAAAGATGAGCATTCTTCTACTAATAAGCTTTACTTCTATTAAATAAATGAATAAATATATACATAAATGAATGAATGAATCAATGGATAGATAGATGGGTAGATAGATAGAAAGATAGATAGATGAATATAGATAGCTAGATAGAGAAATAGCTGGATAGATGTACGGATAGTTCAATAGACAAATAAATAAATAAATAAATAAATAAATAAATAAATAAATTAATAAATTAATAAATAAATGAATAAATATATAAATAAATAAATAAATAGATAGATAAATAAATAGATAAATAAATAAATAAATAAATAGATAGATAGATAAATAAATAAATAAATAAATAAATAAATAAATAAATAAATAAATAAACAAAAACAAATAAACATAATAATAAAAAAGGCGATAAATAAATAAACGAATGATTGAATGAATAAATAATTAAATAATTATATAAATAGGTAGATAGATGGATAGATGGATGGATGGATGGTTAAATAGATAGAATGATAGATAGATGGATGGATGGATGGATGGATGGATGAATGGATGCACGGATGCACGGACGGACAGACAGACAGATAGTTAGATAGATAGATAGATAGATAGATAGATAGATAGATAGATAGATAGATAGATAGATAGATAGACAGACAGACAGACAGACAGACCGACAGACAGACGGACGCACGGACGCACGGACGCACGGACAGACAGACAGACAGACAGACAGACAGATTAAAGATACACATTTTGTATATTCACCTAATTTGAATCAATCAAAATCATACAACTTTGGTGCATGGTTAATTGGATGCAGCTTTGCCACAAACCTATAAATTGAAGTTGGAATGGCATTTAAATTCTTCAATGCCCCTTATTAGCATAACTTGAAATTCTACAACCATACTGTCGATTATCGTGGCAAGTGTCACAAAGGTATATATGCACATTGAAATTTTGAGTCCATCTGTAATAGTTTGGAAGATATGGCGCTTTCAAAATATTTGTTGCCTCTGAATTTTGCATAATTTTAAACATCATGACTGTTCCAAATGAAATGCACAATTTCACTGGTTATGTAAGTCACCAAGTTTGGTGGTTTCCGGAAAAACAGTGTGAAAAAAAATCAAAAAACCAACTTGGTCGTAAAGAAAGAAAGAAAGAAAGAAAGAAAGAAAGAAAAAAAGAAAGAAAGAAAGAAAGAAAGAAAGAAAGAAAGAAAGAAAGAAAGGAAGAAAGAAAGAAAGAAAGACATTGGCCATTTAATTCCTTTGTTAGTTTATCTGAGATGAAAGACCACATGTTCTATGTGACCACTTTTGTCTGGCATTAGTTGTGGTCCATACATACGTGTTGCCATATACGTCAAAGAATCCTTACCATGTACCCGCCGCTCCGAACTCGAATCGGAAAACTGTGAATGTCTCTGGGCTCAAATTGCTACAGATCGTGGCCTAGCCTTGAATGAATAAATAATTAAATAATTATATAAATAGGTAGATAGATGGATAGATGGATGGATGGATGGTTAGATAGATAGAATGATAGATAGATGGGTGGATGGATGGATGGATGGATGGATGGACGGATGCACGGACGGACAGACAGACAGACAGACAGACAGACAGATAGATAGATAGATAGATAGATAGATAGATAGATAGATAGATAGATAGATAGATAGATAGATCGACCGACCGACCGACCGACCGACCGACGGACGGACCGACGGACGGACGGACGGACAGACAGACAGACAGACAGACAGACAGACAGACAGACAGATAGATAGATAGATAGATAGATAGATAGATAGATAGATAGATAGATAGATAGATAGATAGATAGAATGAGGAGTGTTGCAATCCTGTTTTGACCTGACCTGAGACACATAGACATAGGTGGCACAATGTCCTTCACAAAGATATCAAGGTAGCCTTTCTTTAGGACCGTCATATGAAATATCAAAAACTTTAATTGTATTTATTTAGACTCTTCATTTTGGAAATGGAAAGAGACATCTGACTCACGGTTAAAATTAGCAAACCTGAAAGAAAACCCATAAACCCCTGTTGGTGTTTATCAACGAGCATTGATTCAGGATCTCCAGTTTCCAGCTTTAAGCGTATGCGTCAGTTTTGACGTTTCAATCAGTTAATCCAGGCATAGATCTTGAAAATAAGTAGGTCCATATCTAAAAGATCGAGCAGGTTCTCACAGACACACCTTTCTTTTCAGCTATGCAACCCATTTACACAGTCCTAATGTCGACAACTGACTTTTTTCCATAGCAGTTAAACATAATGAAATTAACATTTTTAGCTTTATTCAGTAATATTTTCTAAAAGTCCCATTTCCTTTTTTTATATAATATTTCTAAATTAAACAAGTCAGAAAATTAACCACCTCATAATCAGGGATAATGCGTCCTAACACCTAGCATAAAATCTTTAAAAAATAAACAACCGAAAAGATGGTCACTTACTTGTGTTATGGAGATTTTATAGAGATTCATGCAAGCACAGTTATCAGTAATCCGTTCAATCTGAGCCCAAATCGCACTATAATAAAAGTGTAAATTTAAAGTAAGTGGTTTTAAAGGCAAAAGCTGTCCGTTTAGAATGACATCAACTATGGAAAATAGATATACCATATACATTTTTCGATTGGTCCAATTCCTGTTGTTGCATAATTGTTCTACAGGGGATCAGCTTAAGTTATCACTATATTTACAAATCGTAGGTATCAATCAACAGTTTAAACACACACACACACACCCGCACAAACACACACACACACACACACACACACACACACATATATATATATATATATATATATATATATATATATATATATATATGGGTGGATGGGTGGTGAGTGTGAGTGTTAGTGTGAGTATGGCTGTATGTGCATTGCACTATGATATAACACGGCTATATTTGTATTCCCTATTTCTTATGGTGATAAATTAATCGTTTTCAAAGAAACCAAAGAAAAAAGAAAACACACACACACTCACACACACACATAAAAAAAAAAAAAAAAAACATACCATCAACACGGCAGGGTATTCAATTCACCAGACTCTGAAATAGCCAAAAGAATGTCTCCAACCAGCTTGAAATTTCATTATTATACTGTTACTTACGTGGTGGCCGAATAACTAACTCGTGTTAACAGTATTTCAAGATTGTAACCCTAGACTTGCGTCATGAATGTCAACAATGACAAGAAGATAGTCCCCGGGCAATTCTTGTATGCGTCATCACTTACACTTTGTGACATTCTGAAAACCGAGCAGCCCAACATGTAAAGCTATCCAGATATGGATCATGCATACATACATACATACATACATACATACATACATACATACATACAAACATACATACATACATACATACATACATACATACATACATACATACATACATACATACATACATACATACATACATACATACATACAGACATACATACATACAGACATACAAACATACATGCACACATACATACATACACACAAATACCCACACTATTACACACACATAACATACATATACGCACCCACAAGTATATTATTCATAGATGTACCTATATATATAGAACTCAGTATGATTTCGATCGATCGATCGAGAGAGAGAGAGAGAGAGAGAGAGAGAGAATGAGAGAGAGAGAGAATGAGAGCGGAAAGCACGACTCATCCCAGCAAAAATCCATCCGAAGCTAATTTTACTGATGTTGTGAAGTCTCGCTGGTCTATCTGGTAAATCAGTGGGGTATCATCCATACCCAAGATGGTGAGATAATGTAGTTAACGGTAATACAGCTTAGAGCTCTCACTATCTTTTCAAAGGCACATTTCAATTGTCTGAAGGCAGTATCTGCAAAATTAAACTTGATTATAACACTCAAAGCGTGTTGTGCAACAGGATGTAGAGGGTACACTTTTCATTTTGACAATTTTTACATAATCATCTTCAATTTATCGAGAACCTCAGGGGTTGCCGTCGAAATATCTACTTCCTATGAACGAATGATTGCAAACCAACATACACTGTCTGGGTATATAGCGAATAACGAACTACCGTATCCTATGTAAGTGCTTCGTTTGCAAATTGACGACAAAATTATTGTATAAATACGCAAAAAACGATAGTTGAACATAGATTATGGAATTGTATGGCCAAAGTCTAGGAAGTAGAGTAAGGTAGTCTTAGTGAAGGGTTTCCTGGTAAAGTTCTTGGAAAGGGGGTGCTGGGTGCTTGCTGGGGTTTAGGGAGGCAGAAAATAGAGATTAAAACTGAAGGATGGATGGAAAGAGAGAAAGGTAACCCTTGTAGAAGGATCCCGTGACTGCCTGGGGCAACTAAGACAGCGGTTGTGGGTATGTCGCGTATGAGAAAGTGTGCTTTTAAAAATAGCATCTTGTATTTTGGAGGAATGCAGCACATAAACGGCCCGCCAAGGGCTTTGACAGGGATTATTATTGAAAGGGTTAGCAGCGTCAATATGGGATAGCCAATATGCCATGATTATCTTACCTGGCACATGCCTGTGTATGTTTCTTTTTGCACGTGATATAGTCATCAAACAGCATGCGGAACTGGGATTCAAATTTACAATCGAGTTAAATTTTGTATGTATGTATGTATTTATGTATGTATGTATGTATGTATGCATGTATGTATGTATGCATAATGAACACATGCGTACATGTATGTATGCATGCATGCATGTGCGTATTTATGTATGTATGTATGTATGTATGTATGTATGTATGTATGTATGTATACATGTGTGTGTTATTTTTTCATGGACCAGTACTGTTTGCGAGGAGCATAATGGTATAAAACATGGTTACAAAACAAAACCAGAAAAAAGGAGATTTGCTTCACAGCAAATATGTCTAGGTGCCTACCAAATGAGAACAGTTTAAAATGCTACACTTCGCCGTTGTCCAACATAATCTTAATTTCGTGTATTAGCCTAATTCAAAAAAAAAAAAAAAAAAAAAAAATTAAAATGCTCAGCTTCGGTTCTTGGTTCCAGGGATGTGGCCATGTCCCAAACTCATAAAGTGAAGTTTGAATGAAACTACTATCTATAATAGTTTTGAAGCTATTCAACATTTTAATTTTGTGTATTTGGCTAATTTGCATGGATTATAAGCCTCGAAGAACTTTGGTTTACTGTTCATGTGATAGGGCTACGCCACAAACCCATAAACTAAAGTTAGAATGGCACGTCTATAATAGTTGTGAAGCTATTAAAGATACACATTTTGTATATTCACCTAATTTGAATCAATCAAAATCATACAACTTTGGTGCATGGTTAATTGGATGCAGCTTTGCCACAAACCTATAAATTGAAGTTGGAATGGCATTTAAATTCTTCAATGCCCCTTATTAGCATAACTTGAAATTCTACAACCATACTGTCGATTATCGTGGCAAGTGTCACAAAGGTATATATGCACATTGAAATTTTGAGTCCATCTGTAATAGTTTGGAAGATATGGCGCTTTCAAAATATTTGTTGCCTCTGAATTTTGCATAATTTTAAACATCATGACTGTTCCAAATGAAATGCACAATTTCACTGGTTATGTAAGTCACCAAGTTTGGTGGTTTCCGGAAAAACAGTGTCTGAAAAAAAATAAAAAAACCAACTTGGTCGTAAAGAAAGAAAGAAAGAAAGAAAGAAAGAAAGAAAGAAAGAAAGAAAGAAAGAAAGAAAGGAAGAAAGAAAGAAAGAAAGACATTGGCCATTTAATTCCTTTGTTAGTTTATCTGAGATGAAAGACCACATGTTCTATGTGACCACTTTTGTCTGGCATTAGTTGTGGTCCTAAATTGCAGGTACCACTGTACAGTGAAATCTCTCTACAGTGAGTACCCGCGTGACCAGAGAAAAGTGCCCACTCCTCAGAGGATGGGCCCTTGGAGTATTTATGGATATGTGTGCATGTACAGTGTACACATAATTATTATAATTCTGAGGGACGTGTATACATGCAATACAATACTGTCTTTGTTTCTTTATTACATAAACAAACTTGAACAGATGCTGTCACAAAACTACATGTACATGTACCTGTGAACTGAGACATGCACTATACTGACTCAGTATTGGCTAGGAAGAACAGGCATCATTTCACTGGTTACAAAAAAAAAAAAAAGACATGAAAGTGTCCAGTGAGATGAGTCACACAAATCCACACACTTTTTTCAAAATTCATCAAGTTGTGAAAACAGTCACAGAGGACTGTAAGCTCTTTATGCAGTCTAATTTTTCAACAGAGGGTACACTCTGCCCAGGTTGTTCTGCCTAGACGTCCAGTCCCTATGATCCTTGGGACTGATAAGCCCTGCGGACTCCTAGCCTCAGGCGGAAACAGACCAGCTACCAGCTACCACACTGGTCAGTCTCAGTCATGGTGTACTTACAGCTCTGTCCAGCATTAGTGTGAACATGCGGCAGATATGTTTCTTGTATGAACATAAAGAGATTCTCTGTATTTTACTGAAAACTCATTACACAGTTGTTGGAAGTTCCCCCAAACTCCCATTTGCCATAAGACCCAAACCACTCAGGCCATACACGTAGCAGGCATGGCCAGAAGGCTGCCTATGAGACAGGTTCAAGTATCATGAGTGCAAAATGGTTGCCTTACACCATGGAGGCTTGTAATATGCAGTACAGCAGAAGCCGTAATCAAAATGTGGATGGTTGGGAAATTCACTGACTTTAGCATACATTTAAACTCCACAACTTTTATTTGCATGCTATTGGATTTGCCAGATGTCTCAAACCTATATGTGTAAGTTAGCACTTTGTGTCTATCTATAATATTTTTGAAGATATAAAGCTGTTAAAACTTTAATTGCCCATAATTTGCATAATTTTAAACATCATGACTATTCCAAATCAGGTGCCTAATTTCACTGATGGGTCAGTCACAATGGCTAGTTTTGTGGCTTTCGGAACAATAGTGTCCGAGAAAAGCTCCGGACAAATTTGGTCGTAAAGAAGAAAGACAGAAAGAAAGAAAGAAAGAAAGAAAGAAAGAAAGAAAGAAAGAAAGAAAGAAAGAAAGAAAGAAAGAAAGAAAGAAAGAAAGAAAAAAGAAAGAAAGATAGAAAGAAAAGAATTTTTAGAAAAAAAAAACAAAATGCCTGGGTTGGCGCTAGAAGCTAAACAATTAGCTGCAATTTAACAGTAGTCAGTCAAAAGGTAAGAGGCAGACCGGGATAAACGATGTGATTGATGTTTGCCTGTAAATATGAGGAAATCAGGAAACCAACCAGATGCATTGAAAAGATCTAACATGCCATCAGGTCTCATAAAGGCCCTCCCAGACATTGTAATAAGTAAAAGCACATGTTGACAATTACAGTCAGTACTAAAATCTGGCAGACATTCATCGCACAACCAATATAAAATGTTAATTCCGTGATATTTCCTGAGTCATCCCAAGCGCTGCTTCCTAGGTTAAAGGGTCTGTGATCTGCCCCCCCCCCCCCCCGAAAAAAAAAGATAAATAAATAAATAAATACGTATCTACATAAATAAATAGATGGATAAATAAATAAACAAATAAATAAATAAATAAATAAATAAATAAATAAATAAATAAATAAATAAATAAATAAATAAATAAATAAATAGACAAATAAATAAATAAATAAATAAATAAATAAAAATAGAGAGAGATAAAAGAAAGA
>CAXHWN010001199.1:57500-59000 GCA_964020975.1 Hermodice carunculata
ATGACAGTGACAGATGGAGCTTTTTATTTTTTTCTTTGATTTCCAGTTTTTAGCTCAGCTGCCTTGTCAGACAGCTGAGCTTTTGTGACGGTCAGTCGTCCGTCGTCTATTCACAATTCACATTTTCGATCTCTTCTCCAAAACTGTCAGCTCTAATGAAGTTTGGATTTTTTATAATTTTTTTTTTAGTTCTTTTTCGGGGGCAAATCTTAAAAAAAATTGTTCTCCGAAACCGCTCACCCATATATATATATATATATATATATATATATATATATATATATATATATATATATATATATATATATATATATATATATATATATATATATATATATACATATATATATATATACTTCATACGACATACGACAACTTGCAGATTTTGGGGGACAAGTAAAAAACAAGTTAATGACAGCGACAGATGGAGCTTTTTATTTTTTGATTTGATTTTCAGTTTTTAGGTCAGCTGCCTTGTCAGACAGCTGAACTTTTGTGACGGTCTGTCGTCCGTCGTCCGTCGTCCATTCACAATTTCGATTTCTTCGCCAAAACTATCAGCTCCATTGAACTTTGGATTTTTTATGGGGTTTTTTTTGGTTCTTTTTCGGGGGCAAATCTAAAAAAAAAATTCTTCTCCGAAACCGCTCACCCAATTGCTTTGATATAACACAAGGACACTCCTAGAGACTCTCATTTTTTTAATTTGTTCATCCGGTTACGTGCGATTTTAGTGATTTTCTTGTGTGATTTTGCTATTTTTGACTTTTTCTCCAGAACCGTCACTCAGATTAACCTGAGACTTGGTGGATATGTTCCTGGTGGAAGGGTCAAACAACGTTGTTCTCTGGTGGCACTGCTGTGGATTCCTCATTTTTAACATTTTTTTTTTTTTTTGTTCTGGTACTTATCGGTCAATGCCGCTTTCCTATGGATTACTATGCAAGTCAATGGGCATTCTAATGCTAATTCACATTTTCAATTTCTTTACCGAAGCCGTCATCCAGATTGCCTTCATACTTGGTGACAATGTACTTTGGTTGGGTTTCTACTAGGTTTATTCAAATGGTCACGCTCCAATGAGTTTTGGATCTTTAATGACTTTTTTGTTCTTTTTTGGGACAACATCTTAAAACATCTTCCGTTCCACAATCGCTCACCCAATTGCTGTGATGTGACAGAAGAACACGCCTAGGGACTCCTAATTCTATATTTGTTCGCCAGGTGGTACTGCAGGATTTAAAAAAAAGAATTAATGAATTTTTGTGTGTTTTTTTATACTTGTGACTTTTTCTCGAGATCCGTTACTCACATTAAGTTGAAACATTGTGGATATGTTCCTCGTGAAAGGGTCAGGCAAAGATGTTCACTGCTGTGGATTCCTGATTTTGACCATTTTTTTTTCAACTCGGGTACTTATCGGTAAATGCACCTTTTCTATTGCTTACCATGCAAGTCGATGGGCATTCTAATGGTTATTCACATTTTGGACTTCTCTGA
>CAXHWN010001200.1:0-12000 GCA_964020975.1 Hermodice carunculata
TGGATGATCAGTTGAATATACCGGTAACATAGTTTTGGAATAAACTGGCTAGCTATGGTTTGTTTATATGTAAAGAAACGGAGAAATTATGTGAAACGTGGAAGCGGGATATCGATGATGGCCCAAATGTGAGCCTCGCTTCAAGTTTTTCTGTGTTGGAGCTCCATCTGACGATGCAGTACTAGTTCTGGTTCACCCTCCATCTTATTAGCACGATAGTTGACTGCGAGATCAATACACAAAACTCTTGCATATGAGACCATCCAAGGGCTATTGCACGTTCAGATGTTCAAGGTCCACCCTCACCCATTACTTCTCACCCCAATCTTTTGAGCGTGAATGATTGACTGACTGCACATTACGAGCGCCTGTGAATGTGGCACCTCTCCTCTGTGCCCTCTAGAGAAAGTTATCTTTTGCTAATAATGATCCCAAAGAGCAACTTTGACTGGCATTGGCTGACGTTTCGATATAGAAAGGTCAGGGTGTTATTGTTCTCTTAAGGTCTCTGGATGAGGTTTATACGCTAGTCTTTGACACGTCCATACCATAATATTTACATTCCCTTTATTGTTTAACATTGAAAGAATAGGAACTGTTGTTTTCCTCACCATCTCATGAAGACATCGTCTACACGCGAGTCTGCACACGCCAGCTATGCAGCCCCTTCACAATTTTATACGCCAGTACATTGGGCACTACTTTTCTTTTCATTTATAAATCCAAATACAAAATCAAGATTCGTTCACATTAGGGAAAAAGTATACAAGTAAGTTATTTTTTGGGATAAAAAATCTTGTATTTTGTAAAGCTATCTGTTCAAATAAATGAACATTTACAAAGGAACTATTTTTCTTTCCTGTTTGTTGCTTTTGGGATAGACTGGTTGACAGGTAACGGGGGCGTGGTTAGCGCTTATCTTTCTATTGATCACATCCCCTTAAACCAGGGCAATTTATGTGGAAAAAACGTTCTTTGGCGATCGTGCATCACTTGTAATTATTATCAAAAATCGAAAAAATAGGAAAAAATGTAAATATAATAAATAAACTTCATTGTCATTGTTTTCATGAGCGTGTGAGGAAAACTTTATGGCTGGTATTTTTGGGATGAAGCGCTATCGCGCTTCATCCAAAATACCAGCGAAAAAGTTTTCCTCACACGCTCATGAAAACAATGACAATGAAGTTTATTTATTAAATGGTCACATGTAAAGCCACGGGATCGGGCACTGTGCACACTTCCAATAAGGATAAAAAGGTCTGCTTGTAAATATGACTGAAAGAACGCAAAGAGAAGATAAAGAAAACGGAACTCTTTCGGAACCTTTTTTTGTCTACAGAAGAAGAAAAAAGGCAGAAGAACTTTGGGACAAGGCCTGCCAGGCAAACTTTGACGATTACAGATAGTTATATCGGCTAAAATAAAGTAATAATACAACTAACATTTGTTGGCCTAATTACAAAATACGAATGTACTTGGCATTCCAGTGCACGGTTGAGGTGCGTCATTATTTGTTGATCAGCATTGTGAGAAACCAAAGTGTCATTTTAGTCAGTGCATCTGCTTTCCTTCACTGGCATCAGAGTATAGAGAAAATGATCACATTAAAAGCTACAGTCAAGACTCATTATGTTAGTCATCAATTTTTGTATTTCTGTTTGTACGTGTACACAGAATTCATTTTTGCGGCACGAGACCAGTAGCTTATTGACCAACTCTGAATGTTTTTTTTTCAATAGACAATTGAAGAGTGTTTACAATTGGTTATAAAGGGCTTGCATAGTGCAAGTTTTGCAGTTATTTTCACAACAAGGAACACTTTGTGGCAGACACAGTAGCGCCTCCTGGGATGGCGGATGTGTGTGATAATTAATGCATAACTTCCCCTATATACCTATTCTCATCAGCACCCCTTAATGTCCATATGTTCATGTATGTACGCCCTATCACTGGTGTTGACCTGCGTACCAAACACTCAATTCCTTATATAGTATCTTCGGCAAGTCAATTTAAGCTGAAAAACAGCCATTGGAGTGTATGGTCTACCATCTTTGTTCCTGAGCTTTTTGCAGTGTGCTGCCTTTTGAGTGTAATTCTCTCCAGGCCAGCTGTCATTTCTTCTTGTAATAGTGATAACACAAGATGACTTATGCTAAATACATTTCGATCTGTAACTTAGACCGTCGAAATCACATCAGCATTAACATTAGGCCCCCTACGTCATAACAGCGACCACATCTTTAGTTTATGATAAAGCATTATGACCTTGGAATGCAGTCAGTTAATGGCCACCCAGCCTTGGGCCTTGGCAACTGTTGATGGCATCAATTAACCCTTTCCCCCGAACCGGGTCAAAACTGGCCAGTGGTCAAATGTTTTTTGCTACATTGGTTTTGGACAAGTTCCAACAGTAATGAAAAACAATTTGGACCAAAGTTGTAGATGAGACCCATCACAATTTGATACCCCATGTCAACAGCTTTCCTTGGTGTGCGTTAAGCTCTGAGTACCCCAGCGCTCACCCAACCCACGCCTAAGAAAGCTATTGTCTCAGTCTTAATTCAAGGGGAAAGGGTTAAGTCCCCCGGTCTATGGATTGATTTCATCACAAGGCTATATATAAATACTAACTGTATAATGGTAAACCACGATCCATGTGGTTACGTTGTATTAGTATTTTTCAAAATTGATTACCTACCATGGAATTAAAGCGCAAACGACAATCTTTATGGGGGGGGGGGGCGCTCTACGAAAAAGCAAGTCATCCCAGCACTTAAGAAGGCCTATCTGCCAAGAATTCCATCGTTTCCTGGAGTGATATAGCTTTGTTGAATTTAGATACTGTAAAATATAGTACGGTCTTTTGAATCGTTGTGTATATATTAGGCCAGCTCTTTAGTGCAAGTTTAATTTATTGGCATGGTACTTTGATTAGTGGCTAAGTAAAGACATCAAGCAAAGCTACATTACACAGCAAATCAAGCTAAAACGGTCAGTGTGTTACATCAAAGCTACAAGATTAATGGACTGGAGACTTATTGTTTTAGTTACCTGAAAAACTGGGTGGTCGATCCTTCATCTACATTCTACTACAAGTGGCTAGCGGTGATTTCCGTGGCAGTTCTCTACAACCTGTTGATGATCATCGCTCGGTCCGTCTTCTGGTTGCTGCAGGAAGATTACTTCAAGCTCTGGCTCTGTCTTGACTACATCTGTGATGTTATTTACTTAATGGATATGTTTGTTCAAATTCGAACAGGTAAGAAGTTCTTTAAAACAGGGGTACCTCCACAATCCCGACTTGTTGCTTTCGGTGTGTTTTGCAAGGCGGTTGTGAAGGATGTGAATACATATTTGGCCGTGCCTGCTGTTACAGCGCCCCCTAATGTTATGTTCAACAATGCACAATAGACTACACTTTGAGCGGGCAATTTGGAAAATTGAGACAAATAATTACACATTCTGTTTTCAATGAAACAATTCGAGGTACGAAGTCTGCAAAGATGTTGGTTTGATAAAGATTGGACCAGTCAATTGATAGTTGAGTACGTTGTCTCAGAATTGAATGTGAACAAATCTCAGTCATCTGTCTGAATCTGATTCCATACGTGATCAGCAAGGGCTGCGGTCAATACTTTTTATATAGGCTAGCAACTCACGCTGTAGATCTGTTTCTTTTAGTGTCAACTTGACTTGCCCGAAAATGCTAAATGTCCCGACTTGAGACCATGTAAACTAATACTGAGATTATCAATATCAGTTATCATAAATTTGAATATACTATCTACAGTTAATTGTGACAAAATACTTCTGTAATTTTGTATAGAATGAAAGAGAAACCAGACGGGGAAAGAAATGGAATTAAAAGCAATGTTGCAAAACGTTAGGGCTGACCCTGCTTTAATGTATAGATTTACTCGATTGCAGCCAGTTATCGAACCACTGGAATTTTCGATCGAATCTGAATTTGAGCTCTTTTGCGTGTAATTATGAAGACTGAGAATTTGTTTTTATGACACTTGTTGAGCACAAGCCTAGCAAGACAACATAGGTGTTACATAAACTGGCAGAAAAAAAACATACATCGATCGATCACTTTGACCATTGTTTTACATTCTTGACCTCGGGGTAAAGTGTTTTTGTCCATATGTTGCATCACAGAGACCATCTGCAGATATTATGTCTGTGCCTTTTTTGTGGGTTGGTAAGCCAACAGTCAACATTAAGGCAAAGCACGTTTATCAGGCCTGAAAAGATTGGATAATGTAACACACATTTAAAGTGATAAATGGCGCGTTTCTTAATTATTAACAGAGATATCGGGTTGAGCAGCCCTCTTTTCAGACTTCGTTAAATTTGATTTATGTTATCTGATTTGTGGTGAAAAAAACATTTATCATTAAATGAAACAATGAAGTATGTTTGGTCTTAGCAAATTAACCATTCCATCGTGAAATAGAAAATATCCAAATGACCAGTGATATATACCCAATTTTTTTCAAGTCAAACAATGAAGAATATCTGGTCTCAGTAAATAAATGAACTGTTCCATCATGGAACAGAAAATGTGAAAATGACCAGTGACACTGACCATTTTTTGTCTCTCCAAAATATCAGATATGATTCTTTAGCAATGTTGTACGATTGAGTCTTAATGTGGTCTATGTGTTATTAGCTGTTGGTAGGCTGAAGGTCACTTCGTCTATCAATCTGCCCTTGCGCTTATTGCGGTATGAACCATGTTTACTGTCGCACTGTATCTTTCACTGGCGCATGCGTCATACTGTCTGTTGTCTCTTCAATCTGGTTTTGTATTTTCTGATCTGGCGTGTGCGCTGTCATGCATAACTATTTCTGCTCTGGCGTGTGCGCTGTCATGCATAACTTTTTCTGCTCTGGCGTGTGCGCTGTCATGCATACTTGTATTTTCCCATCTGGCGTTTGCGTTGTCATGCATAGCTGCATTTTGCAATGTAGCGTGTGCGCTGTCATGCATAACCTTTTTCAAATCTTGCGTGTGCGCTGTTACGCGTAAATATATCACGCAAAAGGGCGGTCCATAAATGAGAAAAAGTCTTCTGGCGCGGACGTAATACAGATATACAAAAGTAGAAAACAGGCATTCAGAAATGTAATGTTTCTGTAATTAGCTAAATAAAAAATTAAATGCAGAGAAAGACGGACGATCTACGGACAGACAGGCAGACAAAGTGATACATATCCGACTGGCAGAAAGACAAACAGACAGCTAGCTAGCTGGCTAGCTAGCTAGCTAGCTAGCTAGATAGATGGATAGGTAGATACATTGAAATATGATGCAAACTTCAATAAAATATCAAAATTTAAAATTCCAAATTCAATCAGAGATACGACTATCATTTGGTGTCTGCTTTCAGACAAAACTTAAAGAAGGTTGTTTGCTATATTTGAAACTTGAGGTGTGTGTGCTAAAGACTGCCTTGCATTGTTCTTTGCCTCAGCAGCAGGGATGCAAAACGACAAAGAAAAAAAATAAATGGGTTTTATTCTGTGATTGTATATATTTAAATCTGTGTCTTTCAACAAGATGAATCATTAGATGATTTCGATAAAATATTTGTGCAAATCATAACATGGGTATTCGTTATTTTACATGAGCTAAAGCAATGTATTAAATGTGTGTCACAACTGAACAGCAGACTTTACGTGCAAAATGAAAAAAAATCATTAGAGATCCCCAGCAGGTATATCATCAAAAAGTTAAGGCGCTTTCCAATAAAGTAGGAATATAAGGTTGCCTTTTAGCTCTGCTGATCTAAGGTCGCAGAGCTTATACTATCTGTTATGTCCGTCCTACCGTTCGTGCGTTAATAAACTTTGTTGTTAGCAGTGCGTTGCAGCGCGTAGTTTCAAGTTAACCCCATCTCCTTCACCTACAGTATTTTGTAATATATAGAACAAAATATGAAACTTCTGAGAATGCCTTTTTTCAAACATTTTCCGTGAGTTATCACAAAACGTGCTACAGGTGTCGAAAAAGACGAAAACGCATATACCATTATCGGAACATCAGACAAACAAAAGTGTATGTCGTGTGGAGTCATGGTGCCGCCACTGATGTTGTTAATTGGAACTTACATCATGGACATCAAAAATAAATTCATTAAAGTGATAAATTGAGATGGAACCACAGAATTTACTCATAATATGCGTAAGGCCAATGGTCAAATTTTGTTAAGTTTTGATGACTCATTTTTGAAGGTCATTAGGCACTTTGGTGAAGCACTCTAAATTCAATATATTGAGAAATGAGGCTATTGATACCAAATGTCCCACAAATCTGTGGCGCGTGGATGTTGAATATCGCACAATTTGGATGAAATTGAACCAACTACTCCAAGGTCAAAGAGGGATTTGATTTTACGAAAAGAATTTTTGGTGATAGTCATTTGATTACATGTCGGCAGAGCATTAGGCCCATAGGCCTCATGTTGCTACAGTACTTAAGCTCGAGCTGCCAGGGAACGGATTGTGGCTGGCAATTAAATGCGCAGAGTTCATTTATTTTTTGTAATGTCTTCTCAAAGTCATTTATCAGTTCATGTGGTTGTTGGCATTCAGGATAAATCGCAGATATCGTGTACATATGCACAAGTGTAAAATAAAGGACAGAACATAGTTGTGACTAAAATGCACCAACACCTCGAGCCAAACCATTATTTGAAATTTTAAAATCGAGAAAGAACCAACAGTCAAAAACGATTGTATAAGTTATAAAATTTGCTACTGCATTAGTGCTAAATCACCAACTTACAAACTCATAAAGTATAGGTCACATGATTAGGAGCCTCTTTCTGGAAATGCACCATGTCTATACACTGCGTGTTTTGTGCTGTGTGACTACGTCTTTCTTGTCTTGAGTACCCGCTGGAGTCACATGTTCCTACATGTTGGGATATACGTCATCACCAGTGGAGTATGACGTATGTGGCTTTTGCTAGCTGGTGTGCTCCTGTAAGAAGTATACTTCTGTGAAGGTATGTTCTCCCTCAATCTTCTTATCAGTCTGTATGCACCAATTTTCCAATCATCCCTAATATAAGTGCTTATCTATCCTTTGCTATGTACCATCTTCTGATATTCGGTTCTACCATAAATAAACATATGCGTAGACCTTTACTTTTTGTTATTTTTGAATGTATATTCGGTTTAAAAAATGACCCATCTTTAAGGTGATTGCATGCAGTTATGAATTTGTGCTGAATTTTGTTTTATATATTATTTTTAGTATTATTTTTACGTATGTTTGATTCATTTTCTATCTTATCCTTGACCTATTGTTTTTTTCCAAACAATTATCTTAGCTTTTTATCATATAAAACAAAATTGATATACTTTTCCAATCGCTTAAGTTAAGGGTCACGGAATGTCGTGCTTGTATATCAGTTTTGTAATTTCCCATTATCAATATATTGTTCAGCTGTGATTTTTCGAGTTGTTTATTATGGCCACATGAATCATCTTTTAAAATACTGATAGTTTTGTCTTCATGGAAAGAAAAAGAAGAAATCTCACGGATATTTTTTTCTAATCGCCTCAGATAAGAGTCAAGGATTGCCGTTCTTGTAAATCAGTTTTATAATTTCTCCTTATCATTCAGGGCAGCTAAATTCTCTTTTAAAATAATGATTTACTTTGTCTTCATGGAAATAAAAAAGGAAATCTTAAGGAAATTGATTCAAATTTATGCCCTCGCTTTGAAGCAAGTCTGGCTCATGCCATCTGATCATCGGTGTCCTGAATAAATGGTTGTTGAATGTTGCACATTTTGCTTTTTTCAGGCTACTTGGAGCAAGGTCTCATGGTGCGAGATATAAAGAAACTTCGTAAAAACTACTTAAAAACTCTGATATTCAAGTTAGATTTAGTAAGTGTTCTGCCCACGGACTTCTTATACATATGGCTGGGTCTGTCCAGGCCTTTCATTCGTTTGAATAGACTCATCAAGATTTACCGATTTAGGGAATTCGTAGACAAAACAGAAACAAGGACTAACTATCCTAATATCCTTCGTGTTGGAAATCTTATCCTGTATATATTGGTCATAATTCATTGGAACGCCTGCATCTACTTTGCCATGAGTAGAATGATCGGATTTGGTTCAGACACATGGGTATATTTCAATATCTCAATTCCAGAAAACAGTAAGTTATCAAAGATGTATATATATAGTTTTTATTGGTCAACATTAACTCTAACTACGATCGGAGAAGTGCCCAAGCCAGAAATAGAAATCGAGTATCTGTTTGTGGTAGTGGACTTTTTAATTGGAGTGCTAATTTTTGCGACCATCGTTGGCAATGTTGGCAGTATGATCACTAATATGAACGCTGCAAGGGCCGACTTTCAACAAAAAATGGATGGCGTCAAACGGTACATGGAGCTACGGAAAGTAAGCCATGATTTGGAGACCAGAATTATTAAGTGGTTTGACTATTTATGGAGCAATAAACAGTCCCTTGACGAAGAAGAGATCCTAAGTTCACTCCCAGACAAACTGCGAGCTGAGATAGCCATACATGTTCACCTGAATACCTTGAAGCAGGTGAGCATATTTCAAGACTGCGAGCCAGGACTTCTGGTTCAGCTGGTGCTCAAACTGAAGCTGTCTGTCTTCAGCCCTGGTGATTATGTGTGTCGTAAAGGCGACATTGGAAGAGAGATGTATATAGTCAAGCGAGGAAAGTTAAGCGTGGTTGCTGATGACGGCAAGACTATTTATGCCACGCTCAGTGATGGTAGTGTCTTTGGAGAAGTTAGCATCCTTAACATTCCCGGCAACAAAACGGGTAACCGGCGAACGGCAAATGTTCGCAGTATCGGATATTCTGATGTATTTGTTCTTTCAAAAGACGACCTCTGGGATGCCCTTGGAGAATATCCCGGAGCAAAGAAAAAATTAATCGAAAGAGGAAAAGACATTTTAAAGAAAGATGAGCTGCTGGATGAAGAGGTGGCATTAATGGAAGAAGTAAGACAAGAAACTATGGAGGAAAAGGTGTACAGAATGGACGCTCATTTAGACAATTTAACCACTCGATTTGCACGTCTACTGGCCGAATTCAACAGCACTCAACAAAAGCTCAAACAACGACTGACCAGAATGGAAAAGAAGGTTGACAGTGACAATTTATCGACCATTTCAGGATTGTCTGCTCTAGATTGACAGGCTTTTGTACATGTCACCTCAGCATGTATATATTCATGATGTACATACGAAGAAATTCACCAGCTGCATGGGTCTGACACAGGACCTTTTGAACCCATTGTTTGAATATTTCATGATACCATCATTTAGAATGAAGACAATGATATTCAGCCACTGTCTCTCAGTTGAAAAAAAAATGTCCACGATCAAAATAGACGTCCACTGTTAAAGCACCAAAACATGGACATGCAAAGCTCATGTGTTTTAGAAATTTACAATTCTATGTGCTTACTGATGGCCAATTTTGTAAACCTTACACCAATTACATGAAACGGATGCGCCAAAGCTAATTATGCTTGAATAAACTATGTCTTTATCCTCCTTTTTGGACGATTTCTACAAACCATAATGATGTTTTGATCTAAACCACAATTTCAGAATATTTTCATGTTTTGAATATTTTCAGGGAAAATGTATGCTCGTTTATTTAAACTTGAATTGATCTACGTTTGCAATGTAGCTGTGTACTTTAACTCAGAATGAGGCTGGTAATGATAAGTAAATTATGGTGATGATGAAGAAGATGATGATGACGACGACGAAGACGAATCCTGGGTGGTACCGTGGCCCTATGAGCTGTTGGGTAATGCGCTACTCACAGATCTCCGTTTGAGATTGAGAAAAGATAGGATGCAGCACCCGGTATGATTTTGTCAACACCCTGGGAATCGGCAGTTCGGTAAAAAAAAAGTTCAGTTCATTCTCTCAACCCGCCTTTTAAAACTTCCTGTGAAGATTAGTGGCTGTTCTTACTCACCATGCAATTGAACCACGGCCTCTCATGACTTATCCAAGATATTTAGGTTGCATGCCGTCAATGTGTAGATATTACTGCCATTATCCCCATAAATCTCATAAAGCATACACAGTCAGCCTCAGTTTATATGGGGTTGGTCAAAGGGAACCTCACTGGGTTTACTGCAAGTCTGTGGTTAAGGACGTTGGTCTGGGAAGTGCGAGCAATTAAAAGAAACGGATTCTATATCACACTATGCCAGTGTTACGTTGAATATTTAAAAAGGCACCGTCCAATACTCAACTTATTTCCCCCAAAAGATCAAAGAAACATATGGTGCTACTAAACTCTACAATACTTCTTGCTTAGTGCATCATCATTATGATGCGCTGGCCCATTTGATTTGCTGTGAAACTCCTCCGAACTGGAAATAATGTTTGGGGCCTAGGCCCACGGGATTGTATAAGTTTGACAGTCGACGAGGTTTTCCCTGTAAAGAGCCTTATTTCTGTGCTGACAAAATGTAAGGTTTACCTGTAGAAGGATTCTACTGAAAGTAACTAAGTAGGCCAAGGCCTATTATGCAGAAGTTGAAATGACAAGACATGTCACCATGCACCACAGCACCATCTACTTTTTTCTTTCACCACATTCGGACCTGCCAGGGTCAAGGGAAAGAAGAAAAAGGACAATGGCCAAGGCAGGTACGGGGGGGGGGGGTCTATCTAAGGAGGACTTAATGCTCTTTACAAGTATTTAAAAGATCACTATTGTATTGAGAGAGTTTTTAAATCACTTATGAAGTACATACTTGTACATATTTTATATTATCTTCAATGCAGGTTTACTGAATAATTTACTTGTTTGTTATCGTTATTTGGGAAAATTGTACTTCATTGATTGGTTAGTGATAGCAGGATGCTCAGTTGCAATAGTCGCACATTTCCGCGAGTTTTCATGTTATGACACCCATGGATACAGATTCCACACAACGTAACAACCAAGAGGAAGAACGAAAAGAAGGAGAAAATATGGGCAATGTTAAAAAAATGCGGAATAAGAGGAGGAGGAGGGGAGGAGGAGAAGGAGCACAAGGAGGAGGAGATTTGGTTAATTACGGCATGAACTGGGGACATCGTTCATGTATCAGAAGTAACATCGCAAAGGGTGCACTGCTGATTTAGAAAACCAAGCTGACAGTGAAGCGCTTCACACTTTCACATGGCAAGACAGCCAAACCATGTAAGACAATCGTACTTCTGCCAATACAAGCAAACCAAGCAGGAACGCTAACGCAATCTGTTTGGGAGCTCAAGGTCAAAATGCGACAGATTCTCAATTCGACCGGACATTAAGACTTGCATACACTCAACAACTCAGCATTAATACCACCTGTTTTCTGGATGTAGGCCCACAACACAAATGTTACACAGTCACACAGTTATACAGATTTTTAATGTTGAAATCAAACAGGTATTTGAAAAAAAAACCATCGGAAATTCTAGGCTGGATTGCCTACACCTTAATTTTATACTATGGAATGCTGACGAAGTTAGTAATAAACATGCGTGTATGTTTCGCTATTTTAATGTCACCTTTACAATCATCTGAATGAAAGTTGCATTTATTATCTCACGAACTCAATGGTTCATCGCCCAATGAATGCACTTTGATGCATACAAGCTGGTCCTCAGCATGGAAATGAGATCCACCTATTTGTATCAAGGAGTTCCATTTTAGGGGATCGAATCCGTAAAATGTAATCAATATGCACAATACCAACAAGAAAGGCCTCTCAGCGACGATTGCGTTGCTATAACCAGCTACTACTCTATCACTGCAAAGCACCTTTGAAAGAATCGACTGCACCCGTGCCCGCTTATTTAGTGTGGCAAGCAGCTGAATTTTAAAAACAGGGACAAATTTTCCTTAGAATTCGCACATTTGCCAAAGGGATCTTCTTTTTGACTCCTATGATGGCCACCAGATGGCAGTCAGCCTGTTTGCTCAGATT
>CAXHWN010001202.1:0-11000 GCA_964020975.1 Hermodice carunculata
ATTAATTAACATCAACATCTTGGCATCAGTGTGACAATGACAACCTACAAATCTTTCAGATATATACAGTCACAGCATGATAACACCATCACTGAGAGCTGCACATGGACTGAAATGTATTTACTGTCAAATTTCGTGCAAGTCTCTCAGTGAATGAACAACAATAAGGACACTTCCAAGAATATCAATGTAAACCTGTTCACCTGGCCCCAAATGATCTTTCCAGTTGTATGAACCAGGAGCTAAAAGCATCTGAATAGGGCAAAGTACTCTCTCCTCTCTCTCTCTCTCTCTCTCTCTCTCTCTCTCTCTCTCTCTCTCTCTCTCTCTCTCTCTCTCTCTCTCTCTCTCTCTCTCTCTCTCTCTCTCTCTCTCTCTCTCTCTCTCTCTCTCTCTCTCTCTCTCTCTCTTCTCTCTCTCTCTCTCTCTCTCTCTCTCTCTCTCTCACTCTCACTCTCACTCACACACACACACACACACACACACACACACACACACACCACACTGTGTTATGTCTTTTTTGGGGGGGGGGGGGAGGTGAGAAGAGTTAGAAAAGCAAGCATAACAGTCACATCGAGCCCTGGATCTTTTTTTCCTGAAAAAACAACACCTTTAAAACTGACCACATCATGAAGAAAAAGAAGACTTTTTTCCTTATTTGTTGGTAAAAAAAACACTCCACTCTTTACTGAATATGGAACCTATTTCTTTCATCCTGTGTATATGAGCCAAAACCTGAACTGTCAAGCCTACAAGTACAAGGTTTTAAAACTTGAATTTGTGACTTCCTGTTTGTTATACATGTACCACAAGAGAAACTCACTCTCTTGACATGGAAGAAGATCTCTCAGCTTTCCACAGATAAATCACTTAATTTTACCATCTCCTGTTTTTCAGGCAGCCACACTGCTCCCCAAGATACAAAGATCACCCACTTTTCACATCAATTCTGTTATTAACCCCTTAACCTCGCCTTTCCAGTGCTCTGCTAGTTGTTAGTCTGTCACGCGGCTACTAAAAATACAAAAAGTGTCCAAGACAGAACAATTGTGAGAGGACACAATGCATGTTGCTCCTTTAGTATGACCTGCTTGTATCAAATAAAGCTGTTAGTGTAAGATAGGGCTCAAGTGTGGAGTATGTGAAGAGCCCCTTTCATGGTCACTGTCAGGTAACATAGTATCAACAGTTGAGCTGGAGAGGTTTAGCTGGACATATTATTCTCTTATCCCAGGGTTGCATGCACTGACATTGATGCTTGTATGCTTGCCGGTATATAAAAGTCAACTTGGCCCTTGGTACAATAGAAACTAATCCTATACCTGTTATTTTCACAGACAACAGGGGCGATCTTATGAGCAAAAAAAAAAAAAAAAATCGCTCAGTTTCCTTATCAACCGAGTGCAAATCAAACAACCTGGGTTGACAGCTACAGGTGTATCGAGTATGCCCAAGATTTAAGCGGCCCCACTGTCAAGTGCTGTGGAGACAAAAATTGATGTTGGAGGAACCGTCTGGACTTAACAATGTCCCACAGACTATCAAGTTCTGGAGTTTAGGATAAAAGATTTACAATGACACTGGCAAAGTTTATGATGCTGGCTGTACATTGACAAGGGCTGGACACACAAGAGTGCTTGGCCGGCCACTCAATGAGGACACCTGCAGTGATAGGGCAGACAGGTTTACCTGCCATCATATACCAGTCAACAGGTAACTCTCCACACACCCGTGATCTAGCAGCCAGTCAGTGCTTCATGATGTTAACCCTTTCCCCCTAAACCGGCCAAAACTGGCTGGTGGTCAAATGTTGTCTGCTTCAGTATTTTCAACTAATTTCAACAGTAATGAAAAACAATTTTAACTGAGAATTGTAGATGAGCCCTATCAAGATCACATGCCCCAGGTCAACAACTTTCCTCGCCATGAGTTGGGCACTTAGTGCTCAAATCATGCCAAGGAAAGTTTATCAATTCAAGGGAGAAAGGGTTAACCCAAATCAATACCAAGGACTTGTTTACCTGTACATTTATATGTGGCTAAAATTATAAAAATGGCACATACTCATATTCCTCATAAAACATGTAAAAAGATTGGACATTCAAGTACCAACATCACTAGATTAACCCTCTCAATGCCAAGTTCTGACTGAATCAACAGCTTTCGTAGGCATACTTTGAGCACAATGTTCTCAGCAACTTAGGCAGACTGGTAATGAACAAAAAGTCAGTTTACAGTGTGTGTGGTGTGTGTGTGTGGTGTGTGTGTGTGTGGTGTGTGTGTGTGTGTGTGTGTGCGTGTGTGTGTGTGTGTATGTGTCCAGTATCATTATGTCAACTCAAGGCCCATTCATGTTTGTCAAATTTGGCAATGAAAGAGATAAAGTCAGTATTCTTTATTAGTGGTAAAGTCATGCCCAACTGGCAAAACATGAGGAATAGCATGACTCCACACAAAACACTGACCAAGGCCTTTGCTGACACAGCATAGAATGAGTTGAGAAATGTTGCTGGCCTAAAGGGAAGCTATACACCACAACATTAGGGACCATAGGCACCATGTCCCCTCTATCAACATAATCTGATTTGACAATCAGACATGTGTCTTATTAAACACGTACCTTGCCTGCTATTGGAGAAGGGGGTGGGGGGTGGGGAGGGTATTTCCATATTAGGGCATTATATTTTCTGTACCAACCCCACGAAAGCCCTCTTAGTTTCTGTACTTCTTGCTGGCCATCATTGTTGGGATATTCTCATTTTCTGTATGCTTTACTGCAGCAAAACTATTTCCTGACAAGGGTACTACCCCCCCCCCCCACCCCACCCCCCTCTATATTTTACCTGGCATCAGTGTGAATATCATTTATTTATGATCCATTTCTTTTTTTCTTCTTTCTTGGGGGGGAGGGGGGGCAGTCAAAAGGTAACTGGACTAACAAATAATGAATCCTGGGTGGGCACTGAAAGTTGATATTTGTAATTTACTTCATGACAGCTTGGTTTCTAGAACTTCTCGGTACTAACTGTTGGACATTTATAGGCCTGCACAAATGACAAGTTTAAGTTTCCATACATACACATTGGATCTGCATGTACATACTTTGTTTTTAAGTAAACAGATATTACTTTCTTTTGTTCCCTCCCATTCCACTCATTCCATTCTATAAATCGACTTCCACAGACTCTTCCAATCACTGGAATTTTAAAACCTGAATTGCTTGCTCAGTCTTGGTACAAGAGAGACATTCTTTCACTAATATTTAACGCGATATAACTCAGGTACAAACATGTTAACCTTTTTCACCTTGTCCACTTTGACAATTGTCCCTAATTTGACCAGCCTGGTAGCAGTTATGCAGACTTTCAAATAAACAAGAAATATTTATTTAACCTGGATTGCCTATAGCTACACTATTTCATGTAGAACAGATCTGTTTGGCTAAGTTCACATCGAGATAACCTCAAAGACCATGCATCACTTATTTTTAGGCCCACATCATCATTCATCTTACATGTATTTACATCAATATATTTATACCTTACTACAGTAAGATCAATGGCCAAGACTATTCATGTATTTATTTTGCATGCACATGTATTCCACCACACAGGCATGTCATTTAGCAATTGAAAATATGTGAATTAAGCATAAGGTTAACCCCTCCATCTTAACCCTTAAAGTGCTGATTTAAGACTGAGTCAACAGCTACCCTTGGGACACTTTGCTCACAATGAGTGCAGAGTATCCTCAGGAAAGCTGTTGACCAAGACTACTTTTTGCTTCAGACTAAGCTTGCTAGTATTTGAATGAAAGGTATCTTCGTGAAGAATTTGAATCTTTTAACCATTATATGTTTAATTGTAACGAGAAAATGACTATAGCTGTGATTAGCACTTTAAGGGTTAAAGGTGTCTAAATAATAGCATATTCTGTGACCCCAAGTTCAAATCAACAGTTTTATTTTTCACATCTGGTTGTAAAATTAGTGAACACTTACTTGTAAGTGAACAGGTGACATGTATGCTCACATCCAATCATCAATCACTGTACCTTCATAAAAAATAGGTACATGCCATGTACGTTTATACACATTAAATCTGTTACAATGTATTGCTTCCTACAGCAAAAAATACATGTAAGCTCCCTTTGAGAACTTACTTTTCATGCAACAACTTCAAATCCCAAATAGTGTCACGTGTTTTGACATGGTTCCAGCACGGAAAGATCAAAAGGTACACCCCTACCTAGTCTGATGCAAATCTGGCCAACCAGCTTAAAAACAGTCTTTTAAAACTGGGAACAACTAGCTGTTACTGTATGTTTATGCACAGCATGCAGTCCCCTTTACCACTGATATACAGAATCTAGTATTGGTAGCCCATTGAGCATAATGTTGAGATCACAAGTTGTTGGATTTTCATGTTTTTGCGAGGCTGCGCCCATCGAAAACATGAAAATCTAACAAGTGATCCCAACGTTATCCCCAATGGGACATCCATACTGGATTTTCTTTCTCCTATGTCTAAAACGGGCAAATACGCATCAAATTGAAGTTCTATCCGAGAAATAAGTTTGAAAACGACGTCATTTTGAAAGTGGGAGGAGTTGGTATTTTACTAAATGCACTATGCCCTCTCATTGGTTTGTCTACAACTTGAAACCAATGAGTGACAAATCAAATAAAAGATTACAATTAAAACCTTATCCTTCATACCCCTATTAAGTGGGATAACCAATTCAGGATAAGCTTCAGACACAGAAGAAAAACAGTTAAATGGAGAGGTATTTAATTAGTGACTGGAGAACCATATAACAATGGCTGTTAATTATTTTCTTTTGTCTGTCACTTGGGTAAAGTGGTCCCCCAACTGTTCTTGTCAGCATAACCCATATAATGCACACAGGAAAGTTTAATCTGTGCCCACCATTTTCATCTACTAGGGCTATGGAGCTCTTCTGCCCTTAAACAGTTAGTTGTCTCCAACATAGAAATTATTTAAGTTACAAACGACAAATAAAGAATTAATATTTACACACTTATAGTTTCCTGTAAAAACTGGAGGCCTGTGCTATATGAAATCATGTCAATCCAATCCTCATACCTGAGTGACAAGCAGTTAACGCATAAGGATTATTTAGGACCACAGTGCCTTCTCCTGCCAAGATGACAAAAACACATCATGCAAAATACACTGGTTACACAGATCACTACAAGAAAATAACACCAGAACAACTTATATAATCTGTTCCATGTATCAAGGTTCTGGAGGCACCAAGCGCCTCATTTTCAGATCTTGTGGGACAATCAAATAACACAAACCTCCCCCATTTTTGGCATTTCTCGCACTTGTTGGTGTTAATCATGTGTTAATGTGGACTTTTCAAAAGAAATTGGAACTATTTTTGATTTTCTGCCCCAGCAAATCCATTTACTTCTCCTTCACTCTTAATTGCAGGGTTGCCAACATTGAGAAAAATAAATAACAGAGAATTTAGGAGAGATGGAGTCGACCCCACCCACTTTGCTTGGGGAATGGTAACAGAAAGGGGGAAATACCCCTTCCGTGAAAATTTTTTTGAAAAATCGGATCTAAAATGATGCAATCTTTTGGAACCTGATTTTAAAAATTTTACTTACAACAAAGCATTGCAAAAATTATGACTTTTGTACCAGATTTATAAGACTTAATTTGAAATTACATAGGTTTGGGGGTTTTAAGAAAATAATAACGTATAACTTAGATGGATTAAAAATAACGTAAATCTTGTACAAAAGTAATAACATTAGCAACACTGTAATTGTTAGATGTTGAATTTCACATTGGAGCACATGGGAGCAAAAAATCTTATATCTTGTCATCTAGAGGATATTGACAGGTATGTCACTGGTATACACATAACTCACTGGCAAAATGAGCCATCTTGTATCCTTAGATATTATTACTACCCTCACTCAGCCATGATTTTTCACAACCTCCTCAGAGATGTGGCACACAGGCCTGTGGCTTTGGCCGTGGCTGCCAATCAGGCATGATTCTCAGGCTAAAAAATTAAGGCTTTATACTGCAGTAGCAATAGGTAAAATACTGAGGCTAACCTATCAGCTTGCTATCTGCTCCATAGGCACATTTGAAAGGGGTGTGCTACCCCCACTTTTTACTGCAGAAACTACATTTCAAAGTACAAAAATTTTCTATATTTTTTAAGCTTATCTAGGACCTTTCACCCCTGAAAATCCCATTTGGGATCTGGTGTGCTCACTTCCTGAAATGTTTGGATCTGCCTCTGAGGCTGGCAGTTCCTGTACAGAATTCTACATCAAGAATTACATTACCTGTTTACCATGGAAACAATCTAACTGACTCAAAATACTGCTGAGAGCTTATAGTTTTTCACATGTATACAATTCTGTAAATGGTTGAGGCAGTTGTAATTCAAAGTAAACACGGACAAAATTACCAAGTTGGTGACTCCAATAATACGCAGAAGCCACTCCGCCCAAATGAAGGCAATTTCAACATCCACTCCATAAGTACACCAATGCTGGTCTCTAAGCTAACCAAAATACCAGTATAATTTTGATAAGGTGGCATTCCCCACCTACTGGAAACAGAGCTTGACCTCTGTGCTTCAATCTGAGCCACCCAGATCAACACCAGGCATTGGATGTACACAGTCTTCATTTCTTTATTTCAGATCTCATAATGCAAGGAATGTCAAGTGGTTGGGGGATGAGGGAGAATTGCATGTATCTGAGCAGGATGCTTGCATCTGTTGCTACAGACTAGTCATCCCAGAACTTCTGCACCCTTCCTGCATGTGCAATTTATCTGCCACTGGCTTCTCTTTCTTGGTCTGATTTCTGGGAGTATGGCTAAGACCATAAATGGTCTACATATAATTTCAGGAATAAAAAAGGAGAATCAGATATGTGGTTTTGTAATTCATGCCTGATTGACTACAACTGGGATATTAGTTTTATTTAACTCATTCCATACTATGGTCACAGGCCTTGGTCAGTGTTCTGGTACTGCCTAGCAAGTCATGCTGCAGCTGTCGTTGCAGCAGCTGCAGCATGACTTGCCAGGCAGTGCCAGAACCACTGACTTAAGACTACAGACATGTTGGTACTTGAATGAAAGCTCTTTTCATGAAGAATTTAAATGTGCAATTGTCATCTTAAATCTAAAAAGAACTCATATCTGGTGTGTAGCTACCAACAAAGTTACACTTTCCATAGTAACAAAAGAGTTAAATAAAGAAACCACTTATTAGGTTCTACTCATTCACAATGCTCCCATGAGTATATAACCACTCAAATGCAGAGCCTCCAAGTCTCCCACCAGGGTGGGAGATCTCCCACTTTTTCATACTTTTTTACAAAGTCTCCTGCTCTCCTGTTTTTTTGTAAAATGTCTCCCCCTTTTTGTAAATTTTTTTAAAAAGTAGCATTATTCCATTGGTGGCTGCAAAGTGGTACTGTTTTGCCATGTTGTTGTACTATATATGCATGGAAAATGTCTATGATGGTGCCTAAAATGGTTCAAAATGCAATTTCAATTTTTTCCTTGGCAAGCATGCCCCCAGACACCCCCCCCCCCCCCCCCAGCTATGTTTCACCCCTCCGGCACTCACCCTCTTGCTTTTCAGTACCCGCAGGAGCAAGATCTCCCACTTTTAACAAACATTTAGGCTTGCTAGGAGGCTCTGGAAATGAAATCGGTGGTTCTGACCATTCACATTTGCTTCTATCTCGATCAGCAAACAGGTATCTTCAACGGATGAAATGATTTTACAGGGATTTTAATTGTGCATACATTTCCATGTATTTTCATATTTCCTCAACAGTTTAGGGTTTAATCAAGATATCAATCAAGTGGTTCTATTCATCCACAGTGCTTCCATGAGCCCTCAGTTAACCATGAAATGATGCCACCCTGGTAACACCTCTTCATTAACCAACTCACCAGCCTGCATATACTCACTGACAAAATTGGCAAGTTCACCCACACTTAATTTCCATTCAGTTGGACCAGGTTAAACCTATTAATTCTTTAAAAAGAAACCACCTAAATTATTCACAGTAGTTTTACATTTTTGCAAATGCTATATTGACATACATGTACCTGAATTTATGTGTTGACTTTGTTTCCAAACTTACATTTGGCTTGCCTTAATTCCAGCCAAGACAGCCTGATAAAGCTATAAATACAGTATTTTTTATATACATGTATGTGGGAAGGGGGCTAACTAGACAATTTACATTTTTAAAAGGAATCACAAAGCTCAGTCAAACACAAAGAGTGCAACGGTCATACTATACACACATTTTTATTTCATTCCACTTTCACTTTCTGTCAATGCAGATCAGTTTTATCAAAATCTTGCATTAAGCCAATTCTAAACACCAGTGTTGCATTAAGGCAATTTTAAACACCCCAAATGGGAAATGTTGCCACCTTTTGGTATTTCTTTTATATTTGGGTGGAAACATATGTTACATGTATAGGGCCAATGATTTTCCATTTTTTCCGAAACCAAAGCGGAATTATGCATATTTTTCATCCTTGAAACGGAATTTGATGTTTTTTCTTATAATGAAATATATATGAATATATAGTAGTGAAACGGAATTTGAAACATTTTTGCTGATGAAACGGAATTCCTCTCTTTTTGAAACTGAAAATCATTGTCCCTACATGTATCTATCTACATGTCAAAACTTGACAATTCCAAACATAATACAAACTGATAAAATATTTGAAATAAAAATTCCTGTTTATACTTCACATATTTATCACTTTTGGGTGCATAGATTAAGGACCAGTAATTTTTTACTACCAATGAAATCCAAATTCTATCCAAATCACTGAATGCAACTATTTTTCCATGTTTTATCAAGCTTATATATGCAAAAATTCAACACACTGTTCACATTTCACATGTTTAGTACTGTTGGCTGCATACAGTTTTTTTATGGTCCAATAAAAAAATTGGTTACCACAAATAAAATTCAGATATATCTCAAATCATTGAATGCAACTATTTCTCCATGTTTTGTTGTGCTACAATATGCAACAATTCAACAGACTGTTGAGGGGTTAATAAATTCCCTAGCTGGCCTCTTGTACTCATGTAATTTACAATTGAAAATGTTAATAACGGATATTGTGGAAACAGAGCACATAGAAGACCAGAAGTTACTTTCATACCAATTACATTATGTTGATGAAATTTCAACAGCTGACACACATTTTTAACCCATTTCTGGTCAGAGTGTGACTCAGTCAACAGCTTACCTTGGCATGGACGCACACAACCCCAGCCAAGGAAAGCTACTGACCTATATTCTGTACAAAACAATGGTCAAATAAAGGTTGTCTGAGTCTATAGCGTGCCATCATGAATGGTCTTACATACAAATATCAGCAAAAACTGTTTTCTAGCTACAAGAAATTTAAGTCAAAACATGAAGGCAGATGACAATTTACATCCAGGCACTTTGGGGGTGATTTGAAAAGGAAAGGGTTGAAGAGAAGTTCTATACAGAAGTCTAGGCACTCTGGGCTCCATTTATTGCCAAAGACATGCCAGATCTTATGACAATCACTATTTCCTATTTTGTACCAGCACACATCAATGAGGAAAAGTTGGTGACATATAATTTGCTTCCCAAATGTTTTGTTAACTCCTCTGCCAAACTGGATACAATTTTGTGTTTCTTTTAACAAACTATTTCTTTGGACAGCAAACTGCTCACATCAAGGCCACAGGATGCCATGTATACATTCATGTGCACTCATGCCCATGGAGACTGTGCTGTAATCTGTGACTGATGACCCATGCAATGCAGGTTAATCCATCTGGGATAACTAAAGGTACAAAAAAGATGATGGATCTATGATACTGGTAAAACAACATGTACCTAAGCTTCCCCTGTTTGCAAAACTATTTTTTCCCTTTTATTGGTACAGAACACCTGCAAGCCAAAACAAATCCTGATTCAAGTTCCATACAAATTTTGGCTGCCTCCTGGACCCACTGCTCATGAAATAATACGGCCTTTCAGATGGGGTCCATCTTCCAGTCTTCTTTATCATGCTTATAATCCCACATTAATATTCTTTTCATCTGCATATTACAGTCATTTATATTTTTTCATTGATTTATTTTTAACTCTTTCAGTGCCAATCACATCTAAAGTCAATCCACTAGAGTCAGACAAGTCTGAATTATCATTAGGATTCCAGAATCATACTCCTCATAAAAAGACCTTTCATTCAAGTACCAGTATGCCTATAGTTCCAGAGAGAATACCCCAGGTCAACAGTTTTTCTCAGCATGCATTGGGCCCATTGCACCTAATGTGTGCTGAGAAAAGCTG
Source organism: Hermodice carunculata (assembly GCA_964020975.1). Classification (NCBI taxonomy): domain Eukaryota; kingdom Metazoa; phylum Annelida; class Polychaeta; order Eunicida; family Amphinomidae; genus Hermodice; species Hermodice carunculata. The sequence continues at coordinate 10,388 of CAXHWN010001202.1, forward strand.
TTGACTCAGTCCACAATTTGGCACTGAAAGGATTAATATTCTACATGATATTCCATCATTCTCCAGTTCCCTGTTCGCCAGGCTGTAGGATGACTTAACCCTTTCCCCCTTAAACCAGCCAAAACAGCACGCAAGTAAAATGTCAGATCTGCTTCAGTTTCTTCATTGATGTCAATGGTGAAACAAAAACAAAATCAACACAAAAATAAAAACAAAAAACACTAAAGAAAATAAATCTGAAGGATAATTGCAGATGTGATCTATTAGAACAGCATGCCCAGGAGACAACAGCTTTCCTTGAGAAACCTGCTGAGTCAGCCTAAATTCAAGAGGAAAGGTGGAAAATGGTTACATACTCAGAAATGTGGGGTTTGATTTAGAAATATAACATTGCACAGCAGTTTGTCCAATAGAGTTACAATGTCACATAGCAAGACTAACGCATTGCGAAAATGTGGTACTTAATTTGGATAGCAATCCCTTGAAATTTGACAAACAAATTGTCATGTCATGCCAGTGAAATCATTCCTACTTATGAAACATGTTTCCTTATGAACTGTATTAGGCCACACCAGTGTAAATATTTTGTTGTGTTACAAGTTTTCCATCCCCT
>CAXHWN010001205.1:0-16000 GCA_964020975.1 Hermodice carunculata
TCATAGCGTTTCATGCAGGCTGAATTTTCCATGGAATATAACATTTTAAAATCCTTCTTTTTAAACATAGTTTGAAAATGTGTAAATATAGTGTAGGCCTATATATTTGAACTTCTGATGGTCTCTCGTAAATCTGCAAAGATTGGCAGCGTATAACTTGTTTTTAACATATATGTTTTAGCGCATTGTAAGCAGGTGAGACTTGCATAAAATAAAATATACATGAACCCGGCAGATAATCTGAAAGAGCAAGTGCTCACAGCCAAAACGGTCAGACAAGTGTATAAATTACGTTTGTAGGCCTACGTGTATTATGACAACAATCACAATGTCAATGATTCCGATCACCAATGGACTCATTTGTGTTTGAACATGCATGCTTGTCAAGTGAACTTAACGATCTCAAGTTGTCACATAAATTGGGTCACCCATCTGGGCGATTCTCTGAAGATCACACGTGTGACGTTGTCCTGCATCCAGGGTAGACCGCCTCACTGGCACTGATTTGACTGGGCTTACGGCCCCTTGAAACACGAGCAGTCGAGAGTACTAACATACATAAAAATACGAGAGATGCAATTTTGTAACCCACTGCAGCATCCTAATTTTTAATCAAAGTGCGCTTCTGTCAATTTATCCTCCCACCCGTCCCCCTCCAAATACCAGAGCTATGCCGGGGGGGGGGGGGGGGGGGCATGAATGTCTCGCCAGCATTGTAATTGTATGGGTGAGGATTATTTTTGTGCAGTGGTGCCTGTATTGGTAGAATAACATGCAAAAGATAGCACAGTGTTCTTAAAAAATTGTGTCACTGGAGGGGTTATCAAGACAGGTACCACTGTATTTGGTAAAGTTGCTGAATATGTGAAATGAATAACAATCTATTTGTTAAGAATATATCGCTCCCCCACCCTTTTCTGAATCAAAATGGTCAATGATGTATATAATGTGTTCAAAATACTGAGAGCTTGACGTACCTGTCTGTATACTTGCAAGGAGATCCAGAGACACTCGGGTATTAAAGTATTGAAACCGCGACCCAAAGGGGCTTATGGTAACTGAATATTGATTCTAATGTACCAAATTTCAATAATCTATCACACACATCGGTAAACACTAAGTCTATAGCTGTGTTTTTATCAGTCGTTGGTTCATGTATAATCTGATGAAGACCAAATTGACCCATTAAGGCTAAAAGTGACTTGTAGCTTGAAGAATCATGAAGACAGTCAATGTTAAAGTCTCCCATGATGATTGTTGGTGTAGATTGCTTTACTTCATGTGCACGATACAAGTTGATGATGGCTGCTTTTATTGAAGAGATTTGCTTACGTGGACGACAGTAAACACATACAACCTGAAGATCCATCTGGCAATGTTTGTATAGCACCACTTGTATCTCAACTTGTTTAATGCTCCAATGCTCAATCATGCACGAAGTAATCAATGAAGTGTGACAGTGATGACCCTCATCTCTAGGGATGATTACAATGAATCATCCACCCAAATATGAAAGCCTTTCCTAGTCTAGTTAGTGAAATAATGCCACTCAGAAGTTTTTCTCCAATGCTCAATCAAGCATAAAGTAATCAGTGAAGTGTGACAGTGATGACCCTCATCTCTAGGGATGATTACAATAAGTCATCCACCCAAATATGAAAGGCCTATGTAGTCTAGTTAGTGAAATAATGCCACTCCGAAGTTTTTCTCCAATGCTCAATCAAGCATGAAGTAATCAATGAAGTATGACAGTGATGACCCTCATCTCTAGGGATGATTACATTAAATCATGTACCCAAATATGAAAGGCCAATGTAGTCTACTTACTGAAATAATGTCCCTCCGAAGTTTTTCTCCAATGCTCAATCAAGCATGAAGTAATCAATGAAGTGTGACAGTGATGACCCTCGTCTCTAGGGATGATTACAATAAATCATCCACTCAAATATGAAAGGCCTATGTAGTGTAGTTACTGAAATAATGCCACTCCGAAGTTTTTCTCCAATGCTCAATCATGCATGAAGTAATCAATGAAGTGTGACAGTGATGATCCTCGTCTCTAGGGATGATTACATTAAATCATGTACCCAAATATGAAAGGCCTATGTAGTCTAGTTACTGAAATAATGCCACTCCGAAGTTTTTCTCCAATGCTCAATGAAGCATGAAGTAATCAATGAAGTGTAACATTGATGGCCCACATCTCTAGTGATGATTACAATCAATCATCCACCCAAGTATGATAGCCCTATCTGATCTAGTTAGTGAAATAATGCCACTCCGAAGTTTTTGGTTGACGGACGGACGGACGGACGGACGGACGGACTGACGGACGGACGGACTGACGGAAAGTGACTGCTTAGTCTCGCAAACAGCTAACGCTGGCGAGACAATAATGGCATCTTCCTAGTAACCGGGTTAAACCAATACCTGATTTGATATACAAGGATGTGTCCATATGAAGTTCACGGGCTGTGGGGTGGTTGGGAGAAGATCTCACCATTCATCGTTATCAACATTGTTTCACAAGGCTGATTAACCTTCTTTTGGATTGTTATGCTTGGCATGATCTGAGGGGGAAGAAATATTGGGAAAGTGGCGCACGTGGCTGGATTTGACCATTTTCATAATCATGATAATGTTGATGCTTCTATGATCATGGTCATGATGACCAGACAGACCATAGGTACTTTTATCATGGTTATCAGGTTATTGCAACTTGGATATCTTGTCCACTGGTCGCCAAAGGTTTGGTCTTGAACATGTTGAATGACCCTGATCATGATGATGACGTATTTGTTGAACTTGATCGCTGACATTGTACATGTTGTACGTCACACTTGCACTTCAGTTCTGTTTTTTTTCAACAAACTGCATTAAACATGTTAAATATAGAATCCTTGTGCATGTTGAGTACACTGGTGCACAACGCTTATACACTATCTAATAAGGTTATTGGGAACAGTAATGTTACTCCGAGATTTGTGAATCTTTGAGTAGGATACATTGAATTCAATAATATAGGCTACACAATACATTACCACTACTATTTCAGAATATTAAAGGTCATTGTGAACAGTAATGTTACTTCACTTGTCATGGAAATAAAAAGATATAGATGTCTTTCATGTATTTGATACACTTTGACCATGTTCATGATGTTCATGATATTAACCATGTTCATAATCATGATCATGATGATAATCAAATGTTGATGCTACCATAAACATGGTGTCATGATGATTATACAGACAATGGCTATTGTTATCATACACTCGGACCATGTTTATGATGTTAACGCTACCATCAGTATGATCATGATCATGACCATGGCTACTGTTATCATGGTTATCATGTTCATATGTTATCATAGTTATGGTTATCCATGTTATCATGGTTATTGCAACTTGGTTGTTTTAGGCAGCTGTATTATTGTATTCACTGATGCTCCTGTGGACAGTAATGTTACTGCGATCTGTGTTCTTGACTTATTGCAACCTGATCATGCTGATTGAAGAAAACTCGCGTAATCATCAGATCTTGGGTAATCACCATCATCTGATCATGACCACGATTATTGTAATTTTAAGCCCACTGCATGTGCATGGTATATGTACATGTGATGCAATCATGGCAATGGTGACTCCATTAACTCTGACGGGGGAGGGGGGGACGGGCTTAGGGATCACGCCCCCCCCCCCCCGAAAAAAATTATCTTCATTTTGTGCAATAAAAGAGGCTCTGTAACCCTCCCCCCCCCCCCCCGAATCCAGCATCCACTTTAAATTTGAAATGGAATCCACTCTAAATTCTTATTCTAGCATCTGGCATCCATTATAACTTAAATTTTAGGAATCCGCGGCCAGTTTATGCTGGGGATCTGGAATCCGGCATCTGCTCTTCAAAGGGCTGTAAGCCGGCGTCCATTTTAAGGTGTACAGAGCCTCATAAAAAGCTGTTTTCAAAAACACATTGAATATGCATAAAATCCCAGGTCTTATATTTAACCCCCCCCCCCCCCCCAGTCCACTCAGGTCTGGCCATCCGTACCTGCACTGAGATTTTGATAGGCGTACACCAAATTCAATTATATAGGCCACACAATATTACCAATATCATGAATATATTCCGGATAATTTCAGAATATTAAAGGTTATTGTGAACAGTCATGTTATTCCGAGATTTGTGGTTTGGCGGATCGCAACGTTGATTGTCTTTTTCATGTTATATTATTGTATTCGGTGATACTGTTTCCAGTTAGGCTACTGTATTGATGTCTGTATACTTCACTTTATACTTCACTTCTCATGGAAATAAAAAGATATAGATATATTTGATACACTTTGACGCTACTGCCAACAAATGGGGGGATAATTTTTTACAACTATAACACAATACAGAATCTTTCAGTACGAGACATGCATAGAATACAATAATATTCACTAGGCTTATTCGCTATCGATTAAGACTATTGTATACAGTAATGATACTGAAATACGAAAAATTCGTTTGTGCACTCTTTCTCGAGGATGTTCTTAACCAGATATTCTGACTACTTCCGATGACCTAGATCCTGCAAAATGTTGAGAGCACCGCCATGCGACTCCTCACAGAGTAAATTGGAACTAACGATCTTGAAGGCATCATGAGTGAAGTGCAGCGTTTTTTACAGATCATACGCAATAAGACTTGGCATAAGTGTATGTTCAGCACCAAATCATACTTTAACAACTTTCGAGTACTTCATTATGAACGAATAACGTTGTACGTCGTCTTTAAACCACACAAAACGCAACGAGTGCCCATCGGTGCCGGCGGAATGGGAGCGATATCAAGGGTAGTGACACCTGGTATTAAAATATGACATTATTAAAAAGAGTAATGTACAACATTAGTCATTACACTATCGGGTAAGGTTATTGTACAGTAATAATGTTACTCTAATCCGTATTCCCCCTGACTGTAAAAAGTGGCCTTAAAAGACAGGTGGTTTCTCATCTGGATGGTCTTTCATGCCAGGTTCTACTGTACATGCAAGTTTAACACACTCATGGTGCATGAGCAGGTAGGACATGCCTTGAGTAAAGCATGGGAAACTTTTGCTCAGTTGCTTTCATAATGGTATGCAGAGTAAGAACTCTCACTTGCCTTTACATGCAGTTTAAACAGGTGTGTTGACAGAGTAAACTGAACTGCAGATACCCCCACAATTCCACAAACATATATAATTCTGCATCCCACGCTGTGCTGATCTCAGTGGTACAGAATTCAGTGAGAAGCACCATCTGCACAAGTTTTGTGGGGCCACACTATCACACAGGATTCACTATCCTCAAAACACCTGTGAATATTTAGCTATATTGAACTCAGCTCTTGTGCAAGCCAGGCCAGGACATAAGGCAGCATCCCAGACATTCTGGCTCAGGCAGGACTTCACGTGTGGGTTGGTCAGCCTGGCTCTAGAAACCAGGCCGGGTTGCAGCCCATAGCCTGCCTGGCTAGCCTGGCTGGTCACCAGTGGTAATTGGCAGGGTCCAAGACAAGCCTCCTCTGAGAAAACATAGCCAGAGGAAATGGTAATTTCAGAGTCACTTTGGACTGCCACAGCCAAATTTAACTGATTTGAAAGAGCGCAAGAGTCCAGAAATGTCTATCATAACAGACATAATAGTTTGCCAGTGTTCCAGGGCATTAGCAGCCCATATATATGCTGAGCTGTAACAGTCATCTTAACCAAGTTTCAAGTGGATCAAAGTCACAGTTTAGAAAAAAAATTCATATACAGGCATGTACACTAGTATCGCTACATTTACCTTTTGAGATGGTGATTTTTTAAGACTTTGCCCCCCCCCCCAAAAAAAAAAAGAAAAAAAAAAGAAAACAAATATTCATAAAAAGCCAAAAATCCCTGGAGCATAACCATTTGAACAAACTTGGCAGAGGCTCAACCAAGTCTTCACTCGCACACTTCTGGAGTCATCAATTTTTAAAAGAAAGAATTACAGCATCCACTATTACGAAGATATAAGCCAATATCAGTTTCAAATTGACTTTTCAAGGTCACTCAACGTCCAAATTAAAAAGACCAAAAGAATCTTCATGCGGTACTTTCCAGCCAGTGTTCAATAGTAACCATGGGCCACAAAACCATGATTTACCATGATTTAAGCCAATGTATCAACTTGACCTTCCAAACACTGATTTGTGTAGAAAATTAACTTGTAAAATACAGCACAAGACATTCAAATCCAGACCTAAAAAAGAAACAAAAACAAAAACAAACAAAACCAAAAAAAAAAAAAAAAAAAACACACAAAACAAACAAAAACAAAAGAGAGCAAGAGTTTGCCCACATAAACCATTCAAAAAAAAAAAAACCCTTCCCCCTGACCTGAGACTGACAACTGTCATGATCTTTTTCCCATGCAAGGTACATTAAAGATAAATTAACTTTTTTCTGCCATATTCAGGGAAATTACTTTGCATCTAAATGTCCACGCAATCATGATACTAAATGGAACAATTCAGAAAGGAACCATATGCCACAGTCAGTGAAACTGCATCTGACCTCCGGGCATAAAATCTTGAAACTTAAAAATGCATAAGATTGTCACTTACTTGTGTTGTGCAGCGTTAATAGTCTTTCATCTACCCACTATAGAGATTTAAATTTTTCAAATCCATTCATTTTCCCATCTACTTCATCAGGAAAAATCTCTCTCTCTCTCTCTCTCTCTCTCTCTCTCTCTCTCTCTCTCTCTCTCTCTCTCTCTCTCTCTCTCTCTCTCTCTCTCTCTCTCTCTCTCTCTCTCTCTCTCTCTCTCTCTCTCTCTCTCTCTCTCTCTCTCTCTCTCCCTCCCTCCCTCCCTCCCTCCCTCCCTCCCTCCCTCCCTCCCTCCCTCCCTTCTTTCTTTCTTTCTTTCTTTCTTTCTTTCTTTCTTTCTTTCTTTCTGACCAAATATGTCCACAGTTCTTCTCAGACACTTTTATTCCAAAAACCAAGAAACTTGAATTTGTGTGACACTTTTCTGTGACACTATTATACAAAGAAATTCCAAAGTTGGCATGATTGTACCTCCATATAAGGAGCTTTGAGGTTTTAGCAGAAAAATAAAGATGTTTAAAACCATCCAAATTAGAGGCATTAGAAATTTTAAATCTTGAATATTTGCAAAAGTATAATAGATAGAGATGTGATTCCAACTTCTACTAGAAGGTTATTAACCATTGTGCATCTAATGAATTTAAAACAAAAGTTGTAGTGGTTTGAATTATGCCAAGTAGCAGCATTTGAAATTTTACATCTTGAATATCTTCAAATCTATTATAGATAGAGATGTCATTTCAACTTGTACTGAGGGGTTATTGACCATTGCACATGTAATGAATCTAAAACAAATGTTGTAGCAATTTAAATTATGCTAATTAACAGTGTTCCAAATTTTCAATCTTGAATATCTTCAAAACTATAATAGACAGAAATGGCATTCCAACTTCTACCAGAGGGTGTTGACCATTTTGCACTCATGTATTTAAAAACAAAAGTTGTAGCAAGTTAAATCATGCTACTGTATGTAGCACCACTGGAAATTTTAAATCTTGAATAACTTCAAAGCTATAATAGAGATGCCATTCCAACATTCCAACTTCTATGCCACTGTTATGGACTAGTTCGCAGGTGATGAATTGGTAATTATGGCTGACCTAATTTGAATTATGCAAATTAAGAGCATTTGAAATTTCAAATTTTGAATATCTTCAAAAGTATGCACACAGACAGATTTGTTCAGCTCTCCGATAGGTGGTGACCCCTGGTGAGAATAATTAAAAATGCAACAGAGTCTGAAAGTTGACTGTCATCAAAAATATAATGTTACATACACTGTAGTACTGAAGTACCCATTGTACACTGTCGTAACATTGTCATACCAATCATACACTGTAGTACTGAAGTACCCATTCTACACTGTCGTAACATTGTCATACCAATCATATACTGTAGTACTGAAGTACCCATTGTACACTGTCATAACATTGTTGTACCAATCATACACTGTTGTACTGAAGTACCCATTCTACACTGTTGTAACATTCTTGTACCGATCATATACTTAGTACTGAAGTGCCCATTGTACACTGTCTTAACATAGTTATAGTAAGGGTTGCTTGGAGGCAAACGAGTGTACAGGGCTGGTTACACAGTGCATGTTGACCAAAAAAAAAAAAAAAATGGTACTTGACATAGCCTGTCAATTGAGTGTCGAAGTTCCACAATCTATGGTGTTCCAACAACTGTGTTTTTCATATACATGTAACATGTCGGAAGTCACTAATCATGTTGTTACTATCATATTTTAGGGACACCAACAGCAAAATATAGATCTAACGTTTAGTCTTCACAGTTCTGAATGCCCACAAACTAAAGGCTTTGTGCATATATTTTTGCAATGCATTGAATTTACATTTTCACAGGTTAGAGGATTTCTGAACTTTTGACATTAAATGTGTTCATGTTAATGAACTAAAGACAATTATTATTAAACTGCGAAGTTGAGACTGTTCCTACAACTTCAAGACTTATTATTGATGGAAAAATGCAAATTTTGCAAGCAAATTAGTTTTTATTTTAGCTGGAGGCAGTCCATAAGATAATGGAAACTTTTGCTAGAGAAGACAAAAATTATGGGAAATTATGCATGCACGCAAATAAATGCTCATTTTGAAGTTCTGTTTTGTGCAGTCTTGCCATTCATGCAGCATCCACGCTAAACCTGGTTGCTGCATGAATACCATCCAACCAATCATGACTGGTCAGATTTTCATAATACCACGGTTTGGTGGCCACGCCCCCTTTGGACCATGGTGTATGGATGGTCCTGTACCCTGGTAAAGGATAAAAAAGAATCAGGACTGCCTATGAGACAACAGATCATACACTGTTGTACTTGAAGTACCCATTGTACATTGTCGTACTGATGAGACACTGTAGTACTGAAATACCAATTGTACATTGTCATACCAATAAGCTTTGAAGACACACACACTGATTTGCTATGCAGCAAATCATCTTTTCTAGTTTTTTATGTTTTTCTACTTGCCACAAACATGTTTTGGGATTTTTGGGACTTGCAGAAGCAAAATGTTGAGGTGCCTCCCTAAAACCCCTGACAGAAAAAACTTTCTTTTCAGGACTTCAGGACTAGAATAAAGCTTCCAGCCAGCATCCTGCTGGGAGTACCCAGCCTGATATGATTAATGAGTAGATGCACACAGCAGGCAGCACATCAAAGTCTGCATCTCTGCCCTGGGTTTGCCTTGAAGCCCCAGGTATGAGTATTCATCAGGGACTGAAACCCTAAAAAAAATATCTACTTCAATGAGACCTAATTGTTTCAATTAAAAAAAAAAAAAAAAATCAGCTATTGACAAAAAACATGTACCCAGATGCAAGACAAGTGTCAAAAGTAAAATGTTCCATGCTGTGCTCCTTTGGCTATAGCCACACCACAGACAGACTGTAAGAGGACAGCTGTGGACATCACTTGCAAAAGTAACTTCCATTACTTTGTTTTATCCTTAAATGTCAAGACAGAGCATTAGTAGTGTATATGTGGCAGCACAGAGTACCACGTAAACCCATATAGTATAGCTAAACAAATTAAAAAATTAACCATATGGCGATGAGCACCAAGAGTTCAAGGTTCCTCCACAATATGGCTGGGAGTCCATTGATGCACATCATGTCATATGTCAGAATGTAGATGTAAGATGTATACAATAGGTACACAGACAGTGTCATATATCCCAGGTATAAACACTGTAATTTTACATAACATTGCGATATACTTTACAGTGGAATCTTGTGTGACAATTTGAATCACTTTTTATGCCTCAGAGCACAATAGACACTGTGCTATATTGAAAGGATAGAGAAATATGTAACATCAAAACAATCACAGCATAATAAATGAACAAGCTTTGGCTGTTACAAAAGTAAAGTATACAAACTGAGGCATGTTGCAATATTCAAGTTTTTAATACAGTGGTACCTCTCTTGAGAGACCATCCCTACGGCAGGTCAAAATGTGGTCTCTCAAAACAGGTGGTCTTTCATTAGAGGTACAACAACATGGTAAAGATAGCGCAGAGTTCTGTGAGAGCGGTCTTAAAAAAAAATGCGGTCTCTCATTAGAGGGGTCTCTCAAGAGAGGTACCACTGTATAGGGTGAATTGGCCCTGGCACCTGCCAAGTGGGTGGGTGTGTGCCAATATGCAGGGTCATGTGACCTGCTCACATGCCCACACAAAGTCCCTGGACTTTTCCCACACTTTGGTACTTTTAAATTGGTGGGCAAACAGTTCAATAAGTGTGTTATGTGTGGCAGCAGATCACAAGGAATATTGCAGTCCACAATTATTCTAAGCTTGGGACTGCATGGTGCTTTCTTTAATGGACAGTGGCAACCTGTTTGATTCTGGACTGTTGATCTTTTGTCTTCGTTGGATCTAATGATCTAGTCGGCCACTGGTGTCAACTGCATGCAGTGTTCAATTAGTCACAGAAAACAGCCTAGCTAGCAATCACCATGCCGGGCAGGTTCGCATGCAGAAATAGCCCCCAGATCCCCCAGAATGGATGCATGCCTTCAGCATTTGCCTCGTCAACAGTGTCACTAAATGAAGTAAATGGCCTCACCGATGTTTTTTCCTTTCTACAGCTCTGCAATTGTGCCACCCTAACCCTTGTCCACCCTGACAGGATTGTCCAGGGTTTACAGGCTACAAATTCAAGGCTAAAGCTCAGGTTTGGCCAGCAGATCCTACTGACACAGGCTCTGCACAAGTTATGAGACTGTCAAGACTCACAGGCAGCCCTGTCACTGGAAGTGAGGACTCTGAATGTTAATATAAGGTTGGCCTAAGAATAAGTATTACACATCTGTGGCCTACACAAAATGGCAGCACTCATGCACAACAACTGCCTTCAGGTGATCATCACCAGCTAGAATGCAGCAACTGGGAGCAGACCCACTTGTAGCTCATGCGCTGCAAAAGCTGCATATGGCACATGGAGATCTGGTTGCTGATTTACTTGCATGAGCATCCGTAATGAGCGCACTTTGATGACAGCCTGCCTAACATGTCACATAACTGTTGGTCAAATATTTATAACAGCTTAAAGGTAGAACCCATCTTGTACATGTATAAAAAGCAAGATTCTTTTACTAGAGCCAAGGTGTTGGTTGATGGCTGAAGAGCATTTTAATCAGGTTAACAGTCAATGGAAAGAAGCCACATCCACAAATCTGAACAATGTGAAGCGGGTCACAATCATGGACATGTTTCTTAAAATCAATGTGTGACCAAAATACACTCTTACTTGCAAGAACTTCATATGCTTTGTGGAAGGCAGGAATTTTCATCAATTAATTTCATATTGATTCTCATTGTCAGCAGCAATGGTTAGTAAGGGTTAAGAAGAAGAACGTGTCTTTGTGGTTCACACAGTACAGGGCCAGTGTGGGTGAGAGGATTGTTGGGGATGAGCCTCCAGCCAATCACAGGACAACAACACAGGTAAGCATCACAGGGTACAGCTATACAGGACAGCTGCACAGGCTGGCATACAATACAACTACATAGGCTGGCATACAATACAACTACACAGGCTAGCATACAAGACAGCTGCACAGGTTGGCACCACAAGACAGAAACACAGGCTGGCATACAAGACAGCTGCCTAGACTGGCATCACAGGACAACTACATAGGCTAGCTTGCATACAAGACAGCTGCACAGGCAAGAATCCCATTGGAATTCAATACAGTTGAGGCAAGATGTGATTACCAGGGTAAATTGGGTCAAGAGTGCATCCCAAGACTTTGGAGTCGAAAAACTTGAAACATGACAGCGAGCCGGGAAAAACTTGATCGCTCTATGATGTTTACGAAAAATTTATAAGTTTGACGACGATAGTTTCTATCCCCTCTGTGGCAGCAAATATCAGTTTCCTGGTGCAGCCATGGGTGTCGACAAACTGACGGTCATTATCAAGGATATGTGTGCTGAAGCAGGTATCTATGGAAATTATTCAAATCACAGTGGAAAACGTAGCTGTGCAACAAATTTATTTAGGGCTGGGACAGACGAGCAACTAGTAATGCATCGTACCGGTCATAGATCTAGTGCAGGTGTGCGTGCTTACAAGTGGCATAGTGCTGCTCAAGATGCGGACTTGTCGAAAATTCCTGACCTGCCATTGCCAAAAAAATGAAAGAAAAGCATGAAAACTGCATGGTTGTAAAGTCAGAAATAGACACTCTTGTGACGGAGAAAAGTGACCCAGCAAGGCCTAAATCCAAGCCAGTGGGAAACATCGTGATTACCAGCACCCAGGGCCATGCTACGGTGGATAAAACTGACCCAAATAATTCTGAATCAAAGGAAAACGCAAACATTAATTCCGAGAGCAGTGCACCAAATATGGTGGGTTCCAGTGACACTTTTAAATTTTACTTTGCCATCTCCACTACGTCGTGGTGGTGTGTTTAATAACTGCTCATTCCATTTTCACTTTAATAAGTAGCAAGTCAAAACACGGAACTGGGAAAAAAATGACGTGCAGCAAGCTGCAACACTAAATTCCTGGACATTTTACATTAATTTTGGTGAACTACTGTGGGATATATAGGCATACATTGATGGCCATTGACCATATTGTGTTATAATGTTATAATGCCATTGAATAAATCATTCAATTGTACTTTATTATTTGTTTCATTTTGTGATCTTGTTTGCACATGCGTACGATATCCAAGTCAGTTATCGTACGGCTGTCCGCACTGTATGGAGAATTATCATATGGAAAGATCAAAGGGTTTTACCATCCGGTGTGCGCTAACTCTTAAGTTAAAAGTTTAGCTTCATAAGCTAATTATGATTAATGAGAGTGTGTTGGAGGTATCAAGCACTATGGCCCCTTCTTACACTCAAAAAATGAAGAGTATAACATTTGAGATGGTAACATTTTGCTATCAGCTTCCAATTAAAAGGATGGACAGACAAACCAACACCTCTTACTTATAGGTTTAGCTTCATAAGCCTTTTATAACTAATGAGAGTGTGTTAGAGGTATTCTCCCACTGACAGTGGGTAAAAGCTCCACTAGAGTTTTTTTTTTTTTTTTTTTGGCTGTTGCTGCCAGCCAAAATTGGAGAGTGAAGACAACCGACATAAAATCTGCTTTCCTACAAGGCAAGCCACTAGAAAGACCTGTGTTTCTTATTCCTCCAAAAGAAGCTAACGTCCCTAATGGTAAAATTTGGCACCTGAAAAGGTGTTTGTATGGCCTCAATGATACTGCAAGACAGTTTTACCACAGTGTAGCTGAGACTTGAAAAGAGTTGGGATGCACTCAATCCCAATTAGATCCAACACTGTACTATCAAAAAGACAGTGTTACTGGAAATTTGAGAGGGATGTTGGTAAGTCACATTGATGACTTCTTACATGCGGTAGAGCAAGACTTTGAAGTATGAATCATGCGGTAATGGTTTGCGAAAACGTTTTCTAACAGGCAAGTTGGAAGAAGATAATTTTAGCTACATTGGATTTCAACTGTACAATGTTAAAGGTGGGATTATGATTGACCAGAATTAGTACATAGAAGACATTGAAATTAATGGCCTTGCCCCCTCAACTATCCACACAAAAAAGTGAAGCTCTAGATCTGGATGCTAAGGAGTTAACCCAACTGAGAAAGTTGGCAGGACAGCTTAACTGGGTCATACAAGATTCCTGACCAGACATGGCATTTCAGCTGGTTGAGTTAAGCACAAAATTCAAAACAGGCACTGTGGCAGATCTGATCCGCGCTATTAAAGCTTTACGCAACTTCAAAGACCAGGAATGTATCATTCACTTTCCAAAACTTGGTTCTCCATCTACATGGGAAATTGTGCTCTTATCAGATGCATCTCATGCTAACTTGTGTGATGGTGTTAGTAGCATGGGTGCACACCTTGTCTTTGTGGTTGACACACAGGGACAATGTTGTCCTCTAGCATGGAGAGGGAATAAAATCAAGCGAGTTATAAGATCCACACTTGCTGCTGAGGCGTTGAGTTTACAGGAAGGCCTGGAGGAGGCTTATTACCTAAAGACAATGATTGCCGAACTTACCAATGTGACTAACATCAAAATAACAGCCTATGTTGACAACAAGAGTGTTGTAGAGGCTGTCCATCCACACGTCTTGTGGATGACAAGAGGCTCAGGATAGACTTAAGCGCCATTAAACAGTCTCTAGATAGAGAGGAGGTATATGCTATCAAGTGATGCCCAGGAGAAAATCAACTGGCAAATTGTGTGACCAAAAGAGGAGCATCTGGAAGTTAACTGTTAACAGTCATACAAAAAGGCCAAATAAATAGTTCTGATATTTGAACTGTAATGTGGGCTAAGTGACTATACAACTTCAAACATCGTGCTAGTTTAGTATCACAGTGTGTTTAATAGTTTTCTGTTATCATATATCACAATGACATTATTTTCATAGTTTTTAAGCATTTATAGTTAGGGATCCAGTCACCAAGGGCTATGACTGGATAGAGATGTGATGTCCTGGTGACCTCTCCATCTCGGTTTAGATAACTTTTTTTTCTAATACACATTCTCTAGAAACTTTAATTTCCACAATACTCAAGTAGACATCATCTCAAAAAAAAAACAAAAAAAAACTATAAGGAATGTTCAGCTGTTTACATCTCGTGTTTCAACATGTATGACGTGTCTTATCTCGAGAAGAGCCCAGAGAGAGAGAGAGAGAACATGGCGTCTATCTAGTGCAATTGTATCCTGTGTTTCAATAAGGCTGAGAATAATATATATATATATATATATATATATATATATATATATATATATATATATAGTGTCATCAACATTTCCTGTTTCAAATGTGACAGTGACTGGTTTGCAAATGTGTGAATTAAAAAAAAAAGAGAGATGCTCACCAGGCACATCCAGCTGTGCAAAAAATATGGCAAAAGTTTTCATTCAGACCCTGATACTTAGGATGAGTCTGTTAGAAAACAATAAAGCAGCTAAACTGACCAATACATTAAAATCAACTCAAATCTGACAGCTGTTTTTCATTTATTTTCGTGGTCACTCTTGCTGTCCTTGTCTCATGTCATGGTGGAACAGCTTGAGGCTAAGTGTACACAGCATCCCAGACTCATTAAGTAAACATGGTGGAACAGCTTGAAGTCAAGGATCTACTTGCTTCTAATGTTTATATATTCCCTGTGATAACATTGCTGTGATGGGCTCAAGTAAAATAAACAGGGGAATTTCACTGGTTGACTGAATTAGCCAATGCCAATGGTTTACCTGATGTGTGTCTTTATCAGGTCAGGTAAAATACAGTATATCACAAGTCAAGACTGTTGTCACAACTAGCTGTCATGTTCAACATCGACTTGCCTCAACTCAACCCATGACAATCAATACCAAACAAGAGAAAAACTACAGATTCTACTGACATGCCCAATCCTAGGCACTGTCAAAAGAACAAGAAGTACCATGCAGCCTCCAAGCCGAAAGTTATTGCTGAGCAACATGGAAACAGACACACACACACACACACACACAGAATTTGGAGCAAACAAGACACTTGACAATAACTGGAGAAAGCAAATGGTCACCATGGAAGCCATGCAAAGTAGCAGGCATGCCAAGTGTGGGCCCAAGCAAGGGATGTGGCCAGCCCTAGAGAATGAGCTGTACACATGGATCACAGACAAGAGGCAAGATGGATACATTGTCAGCAGATCTGCAACAAGGCCTGCAGATTGCAGTGAAAGAAAAGATGACAGATTTCAAGGTAGCCAACAACTGATGTTCTTGCATGTTTTGTGAAGCACCACAGCCTCATTAAGAGCAAGAACACATTCTGCACAGGAGATGTTGGCCCACCACAAGAGTAAGGGAACTGATT
>CAXHWN010001206.1:0-14000 GCA_964020975.1 Hermodice carunculata
CACCTGGGTGTATTTGAAAGATCACAAGATATATTTCAGGTAAATTAGAAGATATTATTTCCAAAAATCATCCTCACAAGCAGGGTGAACCTTTCAGGTTCACTCTAATGTAATGAGCTTTGCTGACCCACCTGACCTCAAACGGCATGGGTTGCTAGGCATCACAAACATGCACCATCGGAAAAAAAGGCTGTGTGTCAAGAAATTAACCAGCCAAAGGATCCCCTTTGTGGTTGAAATGGCACGTCTCGAGTAAGGTGGTGATGATGATGATGATGATGATGATGATGATGATGATGATGATGATGATGATGATGATGATGATGATGATGATGATGATGATATCAAAAGATGCCCTCCTGTGTGGCACCTCTCAGTCAGCACTAGCCTATTGTGATGGGAGTCACCAAGGATGCTTCAGACCATGCAGCCTGCGTGGGGCCTGCTTTGTAACACAGAAAAGACAAGGTTTGCTACTAACACAGCCAGTCTCTCCAGGGATTGGAGGGTGACCCACAGCGATGGGCACTGGTACCAGTCACTGTGTACTGATAGGCATGGAGGCCAGGCTTTTATAGTTCAATTATCTCTGGTCATAACAGCCTGGCTATGTAACTGTCACCAGCTTGTGTGTATGTGTGTGTGTGTGTGGGGGGGGGGGGGAGGATGGGGGGGCGGGTAAAATGTCCAGTGTATGTGTAGTCAGCGGAAATTCAGTGAATTTGACATAAATTGAATTTCCCAACTTTGTTTGCATGCCGTAGGATTTTGCTTAGTAATGGACCCACATATTAAGCTTAGAATGGCAACTCTATCTAGACAAGTTTTGAAGACATGCAAGATTTAAAATTGCCACTAATATGCCTCTAATTTGCATAATGTTTAAAATTAAAACTGTTAATAATAAATAATATGTAAAATTTCACTACCAGGTCTATCAGCATGCCTTGCTTGGTATTTTGTGGACTAAAAGTGTCCGACAAAAACTGACCACAAACCTGACACACGGAAACAAATAAACAAATAAATAGGTAAATAAATAAATGAATAAATAAATAAATAAATAAATAAAAATAAATAAATAAATAAATAAATAAATAAATAAATAAATAAATAAATAAATAAATAAAGAATAAAGTATTTGATGAAAAACAAATGGTCTATGTTCACACGCAGACATAATAAATCAACAAACAAAGAAACAAAGAAACAAGCAAAACAAACAAATAAATAAATAAATAAATAAATAAGTAAATAAATAAAAATAAATAAATAAACAAACAAATAAAAAATCCGATTAATAAATAAATTATTTGAGAAAAAAAGACACAAGAAGTCTGCGTTCACACGTAGGCTTCAAAATAAATAAGAATAAAATGTTTCAGGAAAATCGAGAAATCTGTTTACACAGAGTTAATTATTTGGAAACAAGACGGCTGCATGCGCAGCATGTCTTTCGAAGACCCTGATATTCCACGCCTAAAAAGTCACATCTTGGCATGTAGTATCCAAAAGGTGCTGTCGTACAATTTTAAAACCGAATTGGCCAAACATGTTTTATAGGTGATATTGAACGATTTTGCAAAAAAAAGTCAAAGACCCCTCCCCCCCAAAAAAACAAGAAAACAAACAACAAAAACCGGACCCCCACAAAAAAAAATATAAAAAGAAAAACAAGAAACCTCTCTCGCCCCCCCCCCCCCCACCCGAAAGAAACACACACACACACACACACACACACACACACACACACACACACACACACACACACACACAGAAGGGTAAACTAACACATGCACAGACAACCACTTCCACATTCTGAAATTGTTCCCCCGTCACCTTTCTTTGTTATAAGTGGGCATTTAGATGCAGGTGATCGATGCAGAGGTAAACTACCACGTGGACGGACAACCATCTCCGCATTCTTAAATTCCTCCCCCCGTCACCTTTCTTTGTTAGAAGTGAGCGTTTAGATGCAGGGGATGATGCAGGGGTAAACTACCACGTGGACGGACAACCACCTTCGCATTCTTAAATTCTCTCTCCCCCCCCCCCCCCCCGTCACCTTTCCTTGTTAGAAGTGGGCGTTTAGGTGCATGGGATGATGCCACCTCCGCATTCTTAAACTCGTCGCCTTTCACCTTTCTGTGTTATAAGTAGGCGCTTAGATGCACGGGATTGATGCGAAGGTACATGTTAACTACCACAGACACGGAAGAAACTACTAAAAAACTGAATCAAATTCTGTGTACTGTCCGAAAACGAGCTGAATTCGGAAGTGCCTGTGTAATACTGTTACCAAACGAGTTAATGGATGTGTGGCAGTGCACCACGAAGTACACGGCTGTTGACCCAATCAGTGCTAATCTGTGTACCTTCCAGCTTATTTTGGAGTTTTTAATGGGTAAAAACTAAAATCTGCAAGTTAGGTGCAAATTGAAATCCTACCCAAAACGCATCAATTCAACTATATATTACAATATCCGCTATGTAAAATTGGATCATTTATACCGTTTTGGCATATTTTGTAATCAGACTTTGCCTGAGTATTAGGTTGCACAGTTTAAAGGCGATTTGAGGGCGCAATCACAGTCTAAAAATTGCATCCTAGGAACATTTTTGGAACCACATGCAAACCCAAATTAGGTGGAGCATCCGCTTAGAGTAAAGCATGCACGACGTTGGGAGCAAAATTCACAAGACAACATTTGCATGCCATTTTTTTCAGTTGCAATTGTGCAGGCAAAAAGATCTTGTTAAACAGTAATTTACTTTTTTCATCTATCTATGAAGACTCAAACGTGTTTTAGCTTGTATTATTGTGAAGCAACTGGACAGCAATCATTTCCGACCTAAGCCAGTCTTAGCTAAAGTATACTGGTTGACATGGTAACTAGTTTTACATGTATAGCAAATGTTGGAAATGTAAGTTTATATTCAATATTGATTTTTTTTTCTGAGGCAAGGGGGCCCCTAGTTTGCATCAATACATTTGTTTTCAATATATTGAAGACTTCAGAGCAAGGGTCAGTGTGAGGTGCTGACGGGAAATTTGATTTCTCTCCACGCTGCCACATCCTTGTGTACTTGACTATTTAGATGCTTGTAATTAAATCCGAAGTAGAAATAATGCACTTAGCAAGGCTAATTCAATATCTTTTAGATGAAATAACATTTGAGCTATGCACCCAGGTCTATACAGCGTGATATCAAAGAACATTGTGATGCCGAAGTATGGCTTGAATCACATTACACATGCCTTGAAATTACTTTCGTAACTTAATAAAAACATGTTACACTTTACTTTGACGGCAAAGCAAAGATTAATATTATATATTTTAAAAACTGGTCGAATAGAGCTGGTTGACAAGATGAGGAACAAGACGATTCTAATAACTGCTTCTGCGATGCAGGCTTAACTAGTCTACAAATATGCTGCACGATGTACCTATCTACAAGCAAATACGTCAGTTTGACTTTTCAAGATCATTTAAACTCAAACTTAACAACACCAAAGGAAACCAAAGAAGTACTTTTTTATTAATGTTTAATGGTATCTATTGGCCTATGATCCACCATTCCTGAGGCATAGTAGAGACGGTTACCCGCCAATATATGGTTTTATATGTCAGTTTGACATTCAATGTAACACATGGGCAAAATAAAGAGTACAAAAAGAATATTATGTCTCTTCTTATTACTGTTTAATGCTAAAAATGTGCTTAGGATCCACCCTTACCTGTAAGTAAAAGCCAGGAGAAGTCATTTGGTCTAACGGACTGACAAGACCGTATTATATTTACATATATCAATCATTTGCCAAAATTGTGTTCCTTCCTATACAGCCAAATATGTACAACAGCATACTAAATCAACAGTAATTAGCCAATAGAATTGATCAGCACCAAATTTCTTATGTTTGGCGGACATAATCAGATATATTTCCAAACAAATTAAATAGAATAGAGTGCCAGGTTTGGAAGAAAGAACAAAACTCACAGCACCAAATATTTAAGATTATAGTCCAGGTTGTATAGAAGTGCTCAAGAAATTAGCGAACAGCCGATTGAGCAAAGTTGCAATCCTACCTTGGTTTTGAAAAATAATTCCAGTCGCTGGTGCAGAAGATATATCAAAAATTAGAAACCTACAAAGCATAATACAAACTGAAAAAAAGTGAACTGATTGACAAGGACTCTTTGTACGGTACGTCACTTTCGGAACATGAGAACCAACAAAATACGAGCAAGTTGCAAGCTTAAGATTGACTGAAATGGACACAGTATATGTGCCAGAGCCTAACTAAATGCGTGTGTTTGATACAAAGGTGTCGGGCACACGTGCATGTATTTATTAACTGTATACATTGTTCTCTACGCACGTCTCAGTACTTCTGACAAATATCTATGACAGTGGTCATCATAATTAGCAAACACTGCGCCATATATTTGAGTACATGACGCGGAATTTTGCGTTTATGGAAACTCTGAACACGGCGGATCACTGCTAAAGCCAGCCGTCCAGGGTCAATCCCCGGGCTTCACATAAGCAACATGCTCAACTTCAATTTGTTGAAGACCAAAGGGTCCGACAACATTGGCGAATTTCTTTTCCAAATGAACACCAAGTTATAGTTTATGTACAAATCTACACCAAGCTATATTTATATATACATATATAAATATATATATATATATATATATATATATATATATATATATATATATATATGTATATATATATATATATATATATATATATATATATATATATATATATATATATATATATGAAGAGATAGTAGTATTATCTCTACTTCGCACCATCGAAATTGAAGGCCGATTAAACTATTTTTCTTCCCGATCAGACGCACGTGACATGTGCAGAAGTTCTGACTATTACACTACCGGCCCGCTCTGTGGAACATTAAGCCCACACGTATTGAATAAACGGTAAACGGAACACAAAAATAAATAATAAAGGCACCCGAATGCGTATGCCCCACATGTACAATTTGCTTTTTCAAAACTTCTCAATATATCCCATTGTTCTTGCACACATTAATAACCTTCAGCTGGATAATTACTATGCATGAGGTTGCATGATCTAGTCGGGTGTATTTAAAGTAAGAAAATTAACAAAACATAAATGCAGCACAACATGGTTCACACACTTTATACACGTTTATCCTGGGAACACCTTTGCCACATGTAAAAGTAATTCCAGTGGCGGAGTCGAAAATGCTTATTGTAAATGGATGGACGAATGGACGACAGACGGACAAACGGATGATGGACAGATGCCGAATCACCAACCATTTTATACTTGCGCTTGAATGTCAAGTCAAATAAATAAATAAATAGAAAAAATGTCGACAAATCTAGAGATGAGTGTAACACAACCTAATAACAATTTTTTGTAGCTAAGTAAACTATATTTTTGACGAAATCCAGGTGATGTTTGGGGCAGGAATTCGAAACCACTACCTCCGCCACCCACCTACCCACCCACCCACCCACACACATACACACAACTAAATTTAAAAAATACAGCGCCATCAGTTAAACGTCTTTTTAAGCACAAAAGTGTTGTTTCAGTTCAAAATAATTCATCAGAAAAGTTTAAAAAGGGTTCGTGCAATAAAAATCAATCAATCATTCTATCAATCAAAGAGAGAAAGAAAGAAGACACAAATGACCGGGGCATTCACATTTGGATACACTGGATCTACATAAGTATCACTTCGAACCCACTCATCAGCCAGCAACCCTACATTTGAAACATAATATGCAGATTAACAAAGGTCACTATAGCTTCACTTGTATTCCTATGCTTGTCACATTTACATGCACTTTATTAATAATTACTATTATCACGAGTCCCCTAACAAACACACTGGCCTTACCAAGGCGACTGACCATGAATCCGAACTTGTGCAACGCTAGGCAAAATCAACAGATGTGTGGATAAACAGTTTTTGTAAAAAGGCGCCCATGGATAATTAGAATATTTAGTGTCCGTTCTCTACAAATTTCAACGTTCATAAATCATAACTCACTTAGATATCTTTATATGTGAAGAACGAAATTTGCAATTCGAAGCTCCGGTATGAAAGTTCTTGTACAATAGTGTAGTAATTCAATTTAAAAAAAAAACACCAAAGATTGAGTAAATTGCCATAGAAAGTTTCCGAGCGCCTTTAAGGTGTTTGAGAAATCTACTTCGAAGAATACTACATTAGAAAAATATGTACTTTTTCAAAACGTCTTAAAAATGAACGTACGAAATATAAAAGCATGGAAAGATGAGTATGTTTATTTCAACTTAGAAGTGTATCGTTTATCGATTTGATAGCCAAGATTACTCACGAGAATAAGATCACGAAGAAAATGGAAATTAAAGGAAGTAAGTGGGGGCCCAATTGATGAACAAGTCAAGGTCACTCAAATCAATTGAAAAGTAAACATTTTAACATTTAACCTTTCATCTTGATTCAGTTTGACCGTTTCTTAGAGTACTTTTCGAGGTACGTGGAAAAAATGACTGTAGCCACGTCAGTGGCTCACGCAAAATTGCCTCAACAGCTCCGTCAGTCATTACGTCCATGTGAATACAAATGTGGATGTTAAATACGTATATTTACATTTATCTGAATAAACATCAGTTGAATATCTGCCCCAAAACTGTTAAAATCTTACTAAATTTACCCACAACAACTTCGTTGCAGTAGGTGTAAAGATGTTAGACCGAACGACCATAAAATTGGTGACGTCCAACGGTGATCAAAGATACCAACCCATTAAATATGGTTCTCGAGAAAAATATTTTATTAAATGTTTGGGCAGGGAGTTCTAACGTGTAAATATAGTAATTTTTTGTTTGAAATCATATCAATGTTGGTGTTTACCATTATGTTCTTCCGGGGTCGTGTCAAGTTTACAAATGGAGTTATGTATCAATGGATATAACAGTGTGCAAAGGGATTCGCCGTTATAGATCATGACATTGCGTTTTTGATGGAATGACGCGAAGGAAACGTCATATTTCTTTAATGTTAAATTTCGGCCCGAATGTAAATATATACGCATGAAATGTAACTGTAAGTGACTAAACTAAACAGATGGTCAAAATCGGGAGTGTACAGCACCAACATCTTGTTCGGCTCCCTAAACTTGAACACCTATGGTAATTTTCGGCTCAACCTGAACAAAAGCTAAAGAGATGTATTATAAAGCGGCTCTTTCACGTTAAAAACACTATGTACGAATGAATGTACGCATGCAAGCCACTACTCATCAATCTTTACTAAATTACAAAAACGCTTCATAAGGACAATGTCGCCCTATTTCAGAACCATAATCAGTGTCCCTAACATACACTTATTACCCCACCATTTTTACCTGATTTTGATAATTTGTTATAAAATCAGAAAATGACCGCACTACTATGTAGTGAAATCATTTGGTTATGATCCAATCCAATTATATTCACAACAAGTTTGAAAAGGATTTAACATGCGGTACGGGAGAAGTATTGAAAAGGAAAAAAGCACATAAATTGTTCAAGGTTGAACAAAATGAGCAGCAGTGGCATCTGTAGATAAAATAAAGAGCTAGAGGTCCCCAGAAGTGCCCTTATGCATTTTAAAGCAATTGGCCGGGTGATTCAGGAGAAGAAGATATTTGAAGATTTCGCCAAAAAATGAAAATGAAAATGAAATGAAATGAAAGGAAATGAAATGAAATGTGAAATGAAATGAAATGAAATGAAATGAAATGAAATGAAATGAAATAAAATAAAATAAAATAAAATAAAATAAAATTAAGTCACTGGAACATGACTACTGGAATAAAGATAGCAGAGACCCGGCTAAGCTACATTCCTACCTAGTTTGAAATGGATCTGGTGCTCTGGTTTGATGGTGTTGAAAATTAGCATTAGACAGTTTCATTACCATATCCAAACCGTAGTCCTAATGAAACAAATCCAAGTCAATTCATTACAATTCTTATTGACATATACAGCAATCAATGCAGGAATGCATGCATTATATAACAAGAATCCAAATTAAAGAAAATCGTCGAAAATAAGGGATCCAGAGTATCATCACCTAGTGAGCAACTTTGTTTAACCCTCAAACAAGCTACAGGTTCACCAAGTTACAGCATAATTTGAGCGGCGGTTCTGTAGAAGTTGAAAAAAAATGAAGTGAAAAACAAAATCCATTCAGCACCTTATGTTGAACACATGAAGCATTTTCAGAACTTAATAAAAAAAGTCATAAAAAATTCTCAAATCAATAGAGCATGACCATTTCAATAATGGGGGGGAGACTTACCGAAAAGAGATCGCCACTATATGGCATGGATCTCACCCACCACTATGGAGAACTTGAAAATGTAAATTGTTGATGGACGGTGGATGTTAGACGCAGGGGAAATAGACGGATGGCCATGAGATAAAAACTCATGAGTGGGCTATCCCAAGGTAAATTTCTTTTTGTGATGGATACCCACTTCCCATGATCCAAGACCAGCAATTGTCTAGGTTTTTTTCCTTTTTCCTGGTAGCACATGAAGTCAACTTTTTTCCATGTTCAGGAAAATTATCCAGCGTCTGAATCTCCAGGCAACCATTATAATGATATTAACTGAAGCAAATCAGAAATGAACTGCACCACAGTCATAAATCCTGTTTCTCACCTCCTTGCCTAAAATCCTAAGATTACAGAGTGTTTCACAAAAAATGGAACGTGTATGGGTTTTTTTCAGTTGTTTACAAATCTGCTCATGTTATACAACCAAATGGTGCATGGTCATATGCATTATGGTCCTACTTTTGCATTTACACTTTTATTAGCAAGTTCTTCTCCATATGAATGAGCTGTCATTCTTTTACAGCATGGCCCCAAAATGCCATTTGCTGCAAAGAAAGTAAAAAAGACAACTGTACACAACCGCTATTGTACGGTTTTCAATTAAGAGCCATAGATAATGCTCCATGAAAATTACAATAAAATTGAGAGAATAATAACACATCACAAATAAACATTTGTCTCTGGTAAGAATAAGTTTGTTGATGGAAATAAAGTTAACAAAATTCATAATCTGATCACAGCATATACGGTATTTCAATGTTTAAGAATGACTCCTTTATGTGTGTTTGTGTGTGTGTGGGGGGGGGGGGGGGGGTAAAGGGGCTCCTAGTACACTGGTACAAGTAATGATTTTGCCCTAGTACAAGTTATGGAAAATAACAAATAGTGGCTGGTACAAAGTTCAGATTAAAAACGCTTCCAGTACGTAAGTACGGCAGATAAAAACGCCCAGTATGCCAGTACACAAAAACCCTTACCCACCCTACTTTATGGTAGTTGTCTCTCTCTCAGTAAGCACTGACCCCTTCCACATAGCCACTGTTTTGTGAAGGCACATCTATGCCTGTCTTGGCATGTCTGTTATGGCCTGCCTCAGCATCCTGCGATACTGACAAAGAAGATGGGCTTCAACAGCATTGGCTGGTGGATTAGCAAAAACTCTGTCCTTGAGATATTCTACAAATGGGAGTCCCAAGGGGTGAGATGAAAGGATCTTGGAGGCCACTCCCTTGGGAGTGGTTTACCGCGCCATCCCTGTCTTTGAAGAGTTCAAGAGGCCGGTCAGGGACCACAATTTTCCTGTAGCATTGGACCTCATTATAAGATACCACAGAGCTGAAGTTCGCTGCCAGCGAAAGTGTGCACCCAGATGTGCCAAGGATTTGGAGGTAATTTTTTTTCATTCACATCATGTTGGAAGAAGAAAGATCCCAGCATCACTCTATTCCTACAGAGGCCAATACACACGGTTAGTTTGGCTTGACTGTCATTGGGGTTAAACTTGTACCTTGGAGGATTCTGTCAAGGAGCTTACTTTCTCACATTCTTAGTGTTCACCTCACCAGTCATGGAGAACGCCGCCACATGACCAATGATGACGCTCTGATGCACCACAAGCCACTGACAGAAACAGATTTTGCAGTGAAGATCTGCTGTCAGCACTTGGTGCTTCATATCCATTTTAAATGGGTGTTACCTTTGTTCTCTTATATGTGATGCAATTGGATGATGTGGCATGTATGCCCAATCCATTTCTTTTGGCATATGTCTTATTGCTCTCACATTTGTAGGTAAATGACTGTCATGTTCAATCATTCTTGCCTTTATAGTCACTGATTATTGATTTAAGTTTGAGCTTGTATCTGTGACTTCGTACTTCTCGTAGTTTCACTGAATTTTACTTCTGCTTAGAACTGGACGACATAAATATTGCAAAGCAAATGGATTTCAAGCCAGCTGAAGGTTACCCATGCATGAATATTTTGCAACTATATATGATGTTTCCTGTTGCATGAATTGAACTATCACAGTTTAATGACATTTGAGAAATGAAGTTAGATCTACAAAACCCACAGTTACACATTTGTTACATTAGGAAGACTGATTCTATGCCCTACTTTCCATGAACTGGTTTATTGTCCATGAGCGCCTTTGTCAGAGTTTTGGTCTGGTTGAATACACAAAGCAGCCTCCAAAGTCAAAGCAAATGGTGCACTAGCAACTGTTTGCGAAATTCTGAATATCCAATTAGACTAAAGCTTTCCGTCATTAAGGAACATTGTTCAGTCACACTAGAAGACCACAAACTACGGAAAATGGTAAAATGTATCATAATCATCATCATTGCATTGAAAACTACATGGAACAACCTAACTAATTCAAGTGTTTTTGTAAATAAAGGTGACGTCTGCCATCAGTTCTTGGTTACAGCAGAATGACATGTGGGGTCCCATTGGTTCAGAAATGATTGTTCAGTAATGTATAACTGAGTTGTTAAATATAAATTTAATTTGTTTTGTTTTGCAAGAATATCTGAATACAATATGTATATTTTAATCATCAAATTTGTTAAATAGAACTTATAGGTCACCTGAATTTCTAAAATAATGCCAATATATGCCATTGTGCATGGCGTTATGGAAATTAGTCGAGTATCGGGATGAATTGTCTAGGAAATTATTCATGGCCATGCCCAGAGTTTAAAAATAGATGAAGCAAACATAGTTTGGCAAGAGGTGGATGCTGCCCTCACCTGGAAAAATGTAGTTCTTGGGGCCAACGAATATATTTTCAGGGCACCAGACTATGGAACTCGATGCTTTTATCCACACAAATGCCATTTAAATGTTGCTATTATAAGTATTTGTAAATAGTTTATTAAACCTCCGTGGACGGAGATAGTAAAATACATATGAATAGTACATCGAGATAAAAGATAAACACACATAACACTGACGACGCAAGTACATAATATAAAGAATAATAGGACTCTGAGTCCAAGAAATTTATGCTGACACCAAATGAAATTACATGGACACCAAATCAAGTAGAAGCGTGTAGACCGGGCCAGGCCACGCAGTGCTACCCAACAGGCCACGCACCGACACCAAGCCTGCCCAATGAACCGCCGAGCAGACCGCGCCATCCAGCCCGGTCCCACTCTTCATATACATAACACCTTGAACTCAAGCATACTAAATCATATTAAATACAATACAATGAAACAAAACCCGCACTAAAAATATCACAGCTGGAGTAAAATGAACGGAAGTATTATTTATTTGTTTTTTTTTTTTATAGCATTGTACAATTGTATGAGCATAACCTCAATTCACACTGTCTCAGAATAATCATTGAGTCATCATAGACTATTTTTGTTTTAGTAGCTCTTGTAATGAGCACATGCTATGAAACTGATGGTTGATGAGTTGTGCCACTCATCGATGAAGACTAGCTTCTCAAGCCTGGCAGACCTGCAAGGCGTCAGGCTCATCTAGAAGAGATTGATAATTATGGATGTTGGTCAGTGATATACGTTGAACTGCTCTTCATCCTTGCTGGCTCAACACTATGTCTTCAGCTGAAGCAGTGTGCTGCAGGAGTGCTCAGGAAGCTGCTGGAAGGGTAAGGAAAGAGGGGGGTATGGGCCAGATGCTTTGATAAAACTCGAGCTGTGGCATTGAGCAGGTATACATGGCTCTGCTTGTGGAATGCATGGTGTCTCCATTGCAATGTCCTTACCTGAACTAACAAGAAGACTGTGGCATTTCAAATGATAAATTATAGCCGTTTTGGTGACCTTGATCAGCATACGTGGTATCATGCGGCAGGTTGCAGTGAATCGCATCATTAAATGAGAGATTACATAATCCAGAAATGCTGAAAGTAGTTTGCTCAGCAATATTCCTGCGGCTTAAGAGTATGGTGGATTGCCTGTAGGCACCTTTAAGTGGCCAGTTCCTTGGCCACTTGAAGGTGACATGCCTGGTCCCTGACTCTGCAAAGCTGTCACAGAGATTCCTGAGTGCCTCTTCATGTAATCCGCTCTTCATTTGTGCTATAAAAGACTGACATATGTGTGTCATTACAGCATGCTTGATGTATTGGATTTGAATTAACCTTCGGAAGTAAGCTGTGACATTAGGTTAGGATGACCCGTTGACTTTTCAGTGTGACCTATCCATACTCTTGTGGAATTGGGTATTCCCCCTTAACAGGATACTGATGGAATCAACCCAAGACAACCACCTTGTGCCCAACAATGTCGACAAACTGTATTATGGACTTGAAATAAAGAAACATTCTTTTTGGCGTTTTTTCAGTGTACGTAGTGATGGTATCTAAACTGTGATGTGAAATCATTAGCCTCATGATGTGTTTCATCTTGTCCTGACACCTGATGCTAGTGCATATGATGGAAAAAAAAATGGGGCATATCGGGCGCCATTTAAAAGAATTCATAAAGTACCAGACTTGACTGTCATATAATTGAGTCTGTGGTTCCAGCAGTGTGTGAATGTATTTTTGCAAGGGCAAATATATTAAATTTGGGTTGTTACTCCCTACACCCTACCACTAACCAAATATGATAGTTGCAGCTCCATAAAATTTCTTTCCCTCCACGTCTGCAGATTTAGCTTCCAGTTTGTAAGATCGTTTGTCATGGCGTCTGTGGTTATTTGTGTACTGGTTCTGTAAAGTGACCAAAGTCTTCTGTAACATCTAATGATCTATAGTTCATGTAGAGGTACTGTTTACAAGGGAAAGGTTGCTCTGCACGCTTTTGGTTGCGCGACGCATTCACCATAATGCTCAAGAAGTCTGATGCTGTATAGTGTGGAACATATGTATCTTCTCACGGCATTAATAAAACAATCTGGAAATCCCAACTTTATATATCTGGGGAGAGGTTGTGTGCATTCCACAGACAGTGCTGCGTGTGTGGTGCCAAAATCCATTGCCTTTTATTTTAAGAGGAAGTGGAACTTACGGTCTTGTTCACAGGTGTTCTTACATCAGCTACCCCTCTCAGAGAATCCCGGGTTTGAGAACAAATTTATCACATGTACTCTGGAGAGGAAAGCCTTTATGCTCTTTTCAAAGCAGACGCCAGTTATTGACTTCTTTCAGCCTTTCACATTGCAAGTAAGTCCTCTGTAGTATTTCGGTAGTTGATGCACATCTGATGTATGATGTCCAGAAATGTGCTCCTGGTTGTATCACATGTGAAGCTGACTGGTTTATTTCTATAACCTACTACGTAGGGTCTTAAAGATATGACTAAAATTATTCATATTCACAAATTTTATCACTTTCGTATTACCCACTTTTTTTCTCAAAGGACTTAACATTATGTGAAACACAACACGCCTAGAGAAACTGAGTTATTTTTCTGTATTAATACAAAAATAACAGACTATGGGAATGAATTTACATGTGAGCTACTTCCGGTTATCAGCAAAAGTTCCCATTTTTTTGTTACAGTGTAAGGCCCTTTTGTGCTAAAAGCGTCTCTTGTGCACTTGATGTTACAGTTTGTCAATATCGCAATATCGCTGTTATTGTTTTTTCCTATGTCTGTACAAATAATCAAATATTTCACCTGTTCTTAAAAATCGGATTG
>CAXHWN010001207.1:0-13000 GCA_964020975.1 Hermodice carunculata
TAATGAGAACAACCAAACATACCAGGCTCTCCTGGTACTGCGAGTCAATGGATGGACATTACATGTCCAGAGCAATATCCTAGCAACACAAAAATTCCAGGATAAAATTACATGATTAGATGCACTGACCTTGTCTGATGACTTCATATGGAACAATCCAGCTTTCATCCCATAATTTATGGAACTCTCGACGCGTGTAGAACTAAAAGTAATACACACAATTTGAGAGCAAATTAAATTTGAGCAATACCATTAAATCATTGCATACACATTGTAGAAGCACAATGCGACTAGACATATGATGGGATGAAAAAAAAGTCTTGTCTAACAATCTTATGATTAGAGAGACAGTTGTTTCTCAAATATTGCATGACTACAATTAAGAAAATTTGAAGTCTTCCAGTAAATTGATGTTTTAGCATACAGTTGGTTCTATTCGAAAATGCATGATCTGTCCCGTCCTCTCCCATCCACAGGCAGGACTGCCAACAGTCAAATCATGAATTGAAGTGCAATTAAAAAGCTCAAACATTAAATAGTTGGAATGCTAAGAGACTGTTTGTTTGTCTTAATGAAATTATGTGAAAGATTTTATACTTTACCCCAAAGAGAAATGCGGCTGCAGTGATGGCCAGCAGGCATGTAATGACGATGAGGGCTATCTTCCAGCCAGCGAGAGCACAGGTCCCACAGTCAGGGGAACAAAGGCTACAGTCCTCTCCTGCTGAACTTTCACATGTGCCATCGCCACATTCTGACCCATTATGGAGAAGTAAAAATGCACCATTCATGACTATGCTTCATTCTATCAGAGTTATTACACCATCAAGGTCATGGTCCGCAGCGGTACCTGCCCTGAAAACCTACATATCCTTTTATGACTCACTCTTTTCTCTAACAAATTGACCTGTATTTTGAGACCACCTGCAAAATGAGACCCTTTTTTGGCACTAGGGGCAGTCCTAAAAAGCAGGTACTACTGTACAAGGATTCCAGAATCAAATTTCCAGTAAACACACTTTTCATTCAAGTACCAGCATGCCTAGTATTTCTGGAGAACAAGATAACAGTCATGTGCTGAGCTGATCTTGCATCCGCAAAATGAAGTGGCCCTGTGACCTTTGGAATTATGTCAAGGTCACATTTCTTGTCATGCACCAAATCAAAGTATGGGACCCATAATCAAAGTCCTAACTGAAATAGTTTTTCAACTTATTACAGGAACAGTAAAATTCATGACAGGGATCGTGTGACCTTGGGAATGAAGTCAAAGTCACTCATGGAGTGTGTAAATCTGGCCTACATAGAGGAGCACCTGCATCATGGCTTAAATAGTTCTCATAAAAGACTCGGCAAGTGCCAAGGAGGCGAATGTGCCGGTTTACAAATAAGTTTGATCTATAACTATGTAGAGGCCTTAATATATTGAATGTACAATTAAATAGTTCTCAAGTTATCACATGCACAGTAAAATTCAGTAAGTGGCCCTGTGACCTTGCATATGAGGTCAAGGTCATCCATGTAATGTTTAGATCTTGCCCTCATACCCAGAAATGTCCCAATTTCAAAAAAATTGTGTAATTGATTTTGGAGAATTTTTTTTCAGAAAATGGAAATCATAAAAAGTTAAAAAATGGGCAAAGCACAACCACTTGAACAACAAACTCAGTCGACACTGATCCAAGTCACATCCCCACAAATTTTGAGGTGGATGTGGGTGATGGTATGAAAAAAATGTTGAAAATGTGAATTACCACTGTATTCCCCATTGACTTACATACTAATCAATAGAAATATTGATAAGCATCCAAAACTGGAAAAAAAAATTTAAAAATTAAGGATCCACAGTAATACCACCTGTTGAACAATTTAAGGTCTGGAGGTCCCCAGGAGTATCCCTATGCAATTTTGAAGCAATTGGCAAAGAGCTTTCAGAGAAAAAGATTTTTTCTTTTTATTTTGCAAAAATAAAAAATACAAATCATAAAAATACAAATATAACTGGAGCATGACCATTTGAACAAATGGCAGATACCCACCCATGGTACATCCCCACCAAGTTTGAAGTGGATCTAGCAACCAGCCAACAGTCTTTGAGAAGTTGAAATTGTAAATTGTGGATGACATGACAATGGAAGGATGATGGATGGATGGACAGACAAACAACAGACAACTGAATATCCTTTAAGTTCAACTGACTGACAAGTCAGCTGAGCTAAAAATGAGTGGTCCAGGTCCACAGTTCCCGCCTCGCCATGCTTTGGGTGCATTGCATTCATAGCATGGCGGGGAAACGGTTCGTTTGGTCTCCCATTTAGCATTGAAAGTTTAAAGTGGAACTTGCTTAAGGTAGACTAGAACTTTTTAACTTGCAGTTCAATATGAATTTATGATTTAGCACAGTAAAGTAAAATAAAGCCCATTTCCAGTTGACTATGATACACTCAACCTAAAATAAGTCCCAACCTGTGCTGAGCTTCATCTGTACTTGACCTGAGCTAAGATGAGCAGAGCTGAGTCTAACTTAACTTTGAGCTGATAGTACATGGATGTAAGTGATCCTGATGCTCAGACCCATTTTTACTTAGATCCTGTACATCCCTTCAAGTTGGAACTGGATCTGGGGTACAGTTTGGAGAAAATTACACCTGGGGAATTACATAAACATGCATGTACACTTCCAACATAGATCATTCTAACATGTTTTCTTATCAATCACCACATGATACGTAGATTTGAAAATTTGTTGAAAATTGTGAAATGATAGTGGTATAATTGATTAGTGGAGATTGACAGATGTTTCCCCCCAAGTTTGAAGAAAATAGAGCTTGCAGTTTCAGAAACAAAGCCGAAAATTACAAAAACATGTAAAAATTCATAAAAATTACGAAAAAGATTGCAGCAGTACTTGCTGAACAAATTAAGGTCTAGGGTTACCCACAGGTATTTGTAACAAATTTCAACGTCACTGGCTAAGTGATGCTAGAGAAAAATTCTTTAAATGTTTTCAAAATTGTATAAACAAATCATAAATCATAAAAATCCCCGTCACTGGTCTAGCAGGTTTTACATAAATCATAAAAAAATGCAAAAATCAGTGACACATGACCTACTGAATATGCTAGATAGGAACCCACCCAAGGTACATTACCCTGATATATGAAGCAGATCTGGTGAACAGTTTTGGAGAAAACTGCATATACATGCACGTACATTGGTATCCAAGTTATAACAATGATAACATTTACTCCCATTAATCATGATGCAATTTCAAAAATTCTGTTTAAAAACAGCAAATGTGAATGCTCCAACCTTGTCAACAAGTTTGGTGGAGATCAAGTCAAGCTACATTCCTTACCCCCACAAAGAATTTGAATGTGCAATTTCGATAATACAGTGCTCCCTCTTCATAACGCTGGTGTTCGGGTCCACAGGGTATACCGTGTTATAGCAAAACCGCCTTATAACAGAGGGACTTTTAACATAGAAGCAATGGGAAAACTATTTCAGTGGGAGCCATGGTACATACCGTGTTATATCAGAAACCACCTTGTAATGAGGGGTGTTATAAAGAGGGAGCACTGTAATTCCATTAGAATGGACAGGGAAATCTTTCACAGCATGAGATTGAGCATCTGACTGCATGTTTACACATGCATTGTAACAGATCAGCAGCCACTTTTTAGAGACCACTCCAATACAGACCACCTGGCTTCAAAGACCACCTTTTCAGGACAAGAGGGGTTCAGTTTGCTTGCTTTCTAACCCTAGGTTTAGGGGCAAAAGCCAGGGTGGAGTACAGGCTTTGACCTATTCCCATGTGTTTATTTATGACAACTGATCTGACAAGATAAGCAATTAACACTAGAACAGACTGATTTTGCAACAGAAAATCAAATGTCTCCCGGAGGAACACTTACGTCTCTGAATAAGCTACAGGTGATAACAAATTACAAATGACCAAGTTTGCTTGAAAATTACAATCCTATTTTAGCTCTCACCTAGATACATTACTCTAGCAATTTTCATCAAGTTCTTCAAGACTTATTGCCGAGAAACCAATTTCACATAAATGACCCTGTGACCTTGAAAATTAGGTCAAGATCATCCAAATACAATCCCAACCTTGGTCTTACCTTGATACATAATCCTACCAATTTTCATCAAATTCCATCAAGTTCTTCGTGACTTATAGAACGGAAACAAAATTTCACATAAGTGACCCTGTGACCTTGAGAATTTGCTCAAGGGTCATCCAAATACAATCCCAATCTAGGTCTTGCCTAGATACATAATCCTACCAAGTTTCATCAAATTCTATCATGTTCTTCATGACTTATCGAACGGACACCAATTTCACATGAGTG
Source organism: Hermodice carunculata (assembly GCA_964020975.1). Lineage (NCBI taxonomy): Eukaryota > Metazoa > Annelida > Polychaeta > Eunicida > Amphinomidae > Hermodice > Hermodice carunculata. The sequence goes on from CAXHWN010001207.1 coordinate 4,368, forward strand.
ACCCTGTGACCTTGAAAACTAGTTCAAGGTCACCCAAATACAATCCTAACCTACGTCTTGCCTAGATACAAAATCCTACCAAGTTTCATCAAATTCCATCAAGCTCATTAAGACTTATCGCACGGAAACCAATTACACATAAGTGACCCTGTGACCTTCAGAATTTGCTCAAGGTCATCCAAATACAATCCCAAACTAAGTCTTGCCAAGATACATAATCCTACAAAGTTTTATCAAATTCCATCCTGTTCTTCCTGACTTATCCAACGGAAATCAATTTCACATAAATGACCCTGTGACCTTGAAAATTAGGTCAAGGTCACCCAAATACAATCCCAACCTAGGTCTTGCCTAGATACATAATCCTACCAAGTTTCATCAAATTCCATCTTGTTTTTCAAGACTTATCGCAAGGAAACCAATTTCACATAAGTGACCCTGTGACCTTGAGAATTTGCTCAAGGTCATCCAAACACAATCCCAAGCTAGGTGTGGCCTAGATACATAATCCTACCAAGTTTCATCAAATTCCATCTTGTTTCATGACTTAACGAACAGAAACCAATTTCACATAAGTGACCCTGCAACCTTCAAAATTAGGTCAAGGTCACCCAAATACAATCCCAACCTAGGTCTTGCCTAGATACATAATCCCACCAAGTTTCATCAAATTCCATCCTGTTCTTCAAGACTTATCGCACGGAAACCAATTTCACATAAGTGACCCTGTGACCTTGAGAATCCGCTCAAGGTCATCCAAATACAATCACAACCTAGGTGTGGCCTAGATACATAATCCTACCAAGTTTCATTAAATTCCGTCAGTTCTTCAAGACTTATCGCATGGAAACCAATTTCACATAAGTGACCCTGTGACCTTGAGAATTTGCTCAAGGTCATCCTAATACAATTCCAACCTAGGTCTTGCCTAGATACATAATCCTACAAAGTTTCATCATATTCCATCCTGTTCTTCCAAGACTTATCGCAAGGAAACCAATTTCACATAAGTGACCCTGTGACCTTGAGAATTTGCTCAAGGTCATCCAAACACAATCCCAAGCTAGGTGTGGCCTAGATACATAATCCTACCAAGTTTTATCATATTCCATCCTGTTCTTCATGACTTATAGAACGGAAACCAATTTCACATAAGTGACCCTGTGACCTTGAAAATTATGTCAAGGTCACCCAAATACAATCCCAACATAGGTCTTGCCAAGATACATAATCCTACCAAGTTTCATCATATTCCATCATGTTCTTCATTACTTATCGAACGGAAACCAATTTCACATAAGTGACCCTGTGACCTTAAAAATTAAGTCAAGGTCACCCAAATACAATCCCAACTTAGATCTTGCCTAGATACATAATCCTACCAAGTTTCATCAAATTCTGTCAAGTCTTTCAAGACTTATCGCACGGAAACCAAGTGTTGAAGAACCTGAACAACAACAACAACAAGAAGCGGAAGAAACGGGCACTAAAACAATATGTCCCCTGGCTTCCACCGGGAGACATAATTAGCAGCCACAAGCTGTTAACTGTGTGTATGTCTGAATCAGGAAGTATACTGCAAAAAGACACAAATACAATACTAGTAAATATACCCTCTGATGTCATGGAAGCAAGGAGTGCTTGTTAACTGTTATGTTAAATATCGTATATCCATTACTGTTCACATGAGGTAACAGTCACAAAGGCAGTAGCCATATAAGTTCACCAGTTGGTCTTCATTTCTAATGGCCAGTACCCAGCATTAATACTTTGCTTAGCTATAGTACCTGGAATGCTATTTATACCTTCTACAGAAACCACCTGTTTGGGGAGACTGCAATTTGCTCATCCTTTGGGGGGGGGGGGTAATCTTTCAAGCGAGGTTTCACTCTACTCACCAAACGGTGGTAAAACTGTGGTCTTTGCTTCCAGAGCCACGTACAGTCCGGCCACTTCAAAATGTGCAATGACAGAATGAATGCCAGTCTGTGACAAACCGTTCTGTACCACACTTGTCCAACTGACTTGGTTGCCAGACCCTGCCATTACTGCAGTCTCTGTGACAAACTGTCCTGCAAATAAATCAATGTAGAAATACACAACTTTGAAAAATTCTGAGTCAATGGAGGAGTAAAATGGCCAATGTGTGATTTATTCTTAACATTCTGAAGAAAAGTTCGGAGATTTGTACCTAACATTGAATGATTTGTGCCAAGGGAACCAAAATTGATTGATGTAAAAATAAATTTGAAGGATAAACAGTACACTGTGCAAATTACAAGTACGATATTGTGGAGAACACACTTTGTCACATAAAGTAAGTTTCATATCAAACACAAGTAGCGCTGCACAGTTATTGAGATAATATAGCACTTGTATAGCTTAAAAAAAATCACATTTGTAACAGAATAAGTACCTCCAAATTGGAGTCCTCTTGTTTAATGAAAAATTGAGATGATGATTCATAACTTAATTAAGGAACAATCTTTGCTTTAATAGAATGGAAAAGCCTCCTGTTCAGTCATGTATCTCTGTATTATCATGCATAAACATGATAAATCTATCATACCCATGATCACAAGAATCTTAAAAATATGTAAATCCTTCAAAATGACACTACACATGAACGATGAAGATTTAGTTTTCAAAGTGTTAAAAGAACATGGACATCAGTGGAAACACAAGCACAACTTTACAGTTTAAATAGGTGTTGTACACACTCCTGGCATTATGTCGCAAACACATGCATGCAAAATAGGAATTTTATGACATATTTGGTCTGCACTCATGTAACATCCAAAGGTAAAAGTAGGTCTCCCTATGAATGAAGCCAGATACGTGGTTTTAACAAAACTTCCTTAAATGTATATGAATATGCAATGTATATACATGTTTATATGAATGAATGCCGGTCTTTGACAAACCACATAAACACCTGTCTTGGAAATCCAAGGACCACATAACCCTTGAAATTGTGAGGTAGCTGAACCCAGCTTGCAGGTATAAACACTGGCATAGTGAATGCAGCAGTTGTCCTGGCTGGCGAGAAGTAGATTTGTGGGGCATGCGGTATTGAGACACCAAAGTTTCGCTTGAGTAGCATCCCTGCATAAGTAGTAAAAAGGAAAGAGAAAAAAAATTTGTAGGGCCCATAGTTAGAAAGGGTAGCAAGATTATAAAATATATCCTTATTGCCCAATACATTTTTCCCTTCTTTCCTTGTTTTTGAAAGAATTGAAAGGAAAATAGTACGTGTTTGGTGAAATTCCTTTCTGAATTAAGAAACCAGTATTCTTATTGTTTTGACATAATTTGAAGATAAAAAGTCATATTAGTGCCGCTAGGACTATGTAAGTCTCTGAATCATCACATTCACTACTAAAATTCTTTTCAATCCACTTCTTTTCTCAATTCTTCATTTACTGTTTACCAATGAAAGTGATAAAAAATGTTCGACTTCCATTTTTCAAAAAAATTTTACCCTCTGGGGAAACGAGTGAATAGCTTTCCAATGTACTCACAGTGCACCAAGGAATGCAGTTGACCAATCATCTATGTCATACTCAATAATAATAATAATAATAATAATAATAATAATAATAATAATAATAATAATAATAATAATAATAATAATAATAATAATAATAATAATAATAATAATAATAATGATAATAATAATAATAATAATAATAACTGGATCATTTCTGGTAATTTCAGATGGGAAAATGTTGCATGCTGATACAACTGGTCTTACATCCTTTTTCCCAATGGTCCAAAACTGATTTAGACAACATTTGAAAGATATTTTATAACTTTGCATTGTATGAAACGTGTAAAATATCTTCAGCTATTTTCATTTTTATAATAAATAAATCCCAAGCTTCCTCAGCCTATGCTAATTTCAATTTTGACAATAAATGTATAATTTCAACGAGAGTGTTTCATGATCAAATACACACGTGATCCCAACAACATTTGCCCGGGCAAAGAAGTTTGGTTTCCCAAGCAGTGAATCGTTTCTCACAGCCCATGTCCAGAAGTTTTCCCTGAAGCTCAACTCATATGACACTGTGAAAGCAATGAACTGTTTGACTCCATGAGGTGGTGAAGCTGTCCACTGAATATTTATACCTTGGATGCAAACAAAATAAAACAGTGTACAGTAAATCTGCAGACTAAATTTTAAAGTTGTCTTTGACATAGGGGTCTTCTAAAAGTCAGTTTTCCTTGTCTGCAGATTGTATGTTTCTGTTTAATAGCTTGTAGCCATGCAGTCTGAACATTGGTTGAGGATGTTTATAAAATCTACAATGAACATTGGTTGAGAATGTTTATAAAATCTACACTTTCATCAACATTCCATTTCATTAAAAAGTTTCACCTATTGGCTGTGAACTGTTCGCTTTTGCTTAACATACTTAGCGTTTTTGAAGTTGAACTTTTCTGCTCAAAGTGCGTATTAAAGATGGATATTGTCATCTAATTTAATGTCTTCAGTTACATTTCATTTAAATGGGAAAAAAAAGTTGGTAAGGCATAGCCCAAGCCTACATGCACAAAGTTTTACATTTGTCACGCCTATGTACCTGGACATGTAGCATAAGGTATTGGGTTACTGTCATTTGCATCCAATGGCCAACAGTGGAAAGAATTATTTGAAGTCAGATGCCAACACAAGACTTGGCTCTGCTGAAAAACAAATAGAGTTTATTAGCAAATGTGCACCCCCCCCCCCCACACACACACAAAAAATAATTAAATTTAAAACAGTCAACATATTAACTACAATATGAGGATCAAAATGTATTTATTTTGTGTAGAGATGGTTTAATATACAAGTGTACTGCATAAACTGTCAAAAACAAACATAACGGCTAATGCATTAACAGCCCGCGGCCGCCCACAAAAGGGAATAAATAATATGGACCCTGGAGACCTTGAAATCAGGTCAAGGCCACTGTCCTTCAAACCTGAGCTAGACTCTTACAAGGGTGATTAACTGTAAAAGTCTTATGATCTTATCTTATCCAGTTAAGATCTCATGTAGAAGACATTTATCAAAGATAAAAATTGCCTCTGGTAACCTTGAAATTTGGTCAAAGTCACTGTCCTTCGAACTTAATGAAGACCCTTCCAAGGGTGATTATCTGTAAATGTTTCATGATCCTAGCAATTTTGGTTCTCCTGATATTGTGTGCAAGAAATTTAGAGAATTGACCAAGGTGACCTTAAAATTGGATAAAGGTGATTGTCCTTTGAACTCGACATAAGCTTCAAAATGGGTGATCAGCTAAAAAGTTTCATGATCCCAGCTAATCTGGTTCTTCTGAAATCACGCACAAGGAGGGACATTGTCCTTTGAACTCGACGTAAACTACAAAATGGGTGATCACCTAAAAAGTTTCATGATCCCAGCTTATCTCGTTCTTCTTAAAGCATGCATAAGAAGGAACACACAGACAGACGGACACACAGATTCACACACAGACGCAGGTGATAGCAGTACCCCCCCCCCCCGGTCTATATGGGCCAAGGGGTAAAAATAGAAGAAAAAACAATGTATTGGTAATGACCCTGATTTTGCAACAAACTGTGAAAAGTTCTCATGTGTGCAGGAGATCTGAACAATACCAGCATTTAATGTTAATTGCAAACCTATGTAAAATGAATACAAAGACCAGGACCACTCTGACAGCAGTGTATTCTTGAAGCCGACACAAACCGAAAACAAGACTGCCACATATGTCCAAGATAATACTTAAAAGTTTGCAAGAATCCCAAGCTCAAAGTACCAGCATGCAACTTATTGGCTCGATCAATAGAACTAATATCATGTGAAAAGCAGGAACTCTTTCAAGTTAGTCAATTGCATGTTTTGTATCAGCATCTCTCCTTACTTTTTGACAACTTCTGGCATCAGTTTTGAAATTACTCTTTGGACTTTCATTTGGACATAGAATGCAAATATTTTCAGAGCAAGTTCACCCAAAGTGCACTGAGGAAAGCTATTGACCTGCACTATTATATTCTATGGAACTATAGGCATGCTGGTACTTGAATGAAAGGTCTTTCTACAAGGAACATGAATCTAGCACCCTCATTCAGAGCAGTTCTCTTTTAGTATAGTTTAACTTAAGTCACAGCTGGCACTTAAAGAGTTTAGTACCAACAGCCCACAGTATAAGTAAAACTATCTAGCTTCATTAGTTCATTCAAAGCTTTTGTTCTGATGACAATTTATTTTGTGCCATGTTTTCTTCCATACTCCTCAGAATTGGCACAAAAACAAAGAATTGATTACTCATGACCTTACATCAAGAACATAAAGCAAATATAAAATTTGAGACAGTGTTATGACCAAGAATACAGGAATATCTAGCTTTGTTATACAAATTTTATATGTAAATATGTACACATATCTCTCCATGTGCATCTGTATCAAATAAAATATGAAACTTTCAAAGCTAACAGGTCACCAGACACACTTTAATGAATGGTCGATCGTGTGGCACATACAAGAGGGCCCTGAGGCAGATAAGCATCAGCGATTCAGTAAGGAGCATACAGTCTCACTGTTCGCTCCTCCATATTGCAAAACACATTGTATTGCAAAACACACTTATAGCGATCGTGGTAATTTGCTAGGACCATCAAAGAGATGAAAGGAAAAACACATCTTAATAGGATTAAGACACCTTTCTCCCATTTGAAGTTTGGAGACCTCTCTCCTTCTCACATTACGCTCCTTGGCACCAATTTTATACCCTCTATAAATCCATGCTGACTTTCCCTATTGGTCTCGCATTATCTTTCAAATGTCTCTGAAATACATATAAATACTCACACAAAATGTGCTCGTGTTTTTATGCATTTCATTTGTGATTTTCATAAGGATTCTCGAAGTGCAAACTTACTTAGGCCCTAGAAAAAAAAAAAATCTGTTTTTCATAACTGCCTGCCACTAAATTTTTTACCCACTATGGCTATTTTAGTCGGTCAAGCCAGAAGATTGGTCCACTTGATAATTTGATAGAAATAACTGCTTTTTTCATATTTAGTGGATAAAAAATAAGTAAAATCCTCCTGCACAGGCCTGTGGCAAATGGGTCTAATTTTGTTGATATACTGTAAACTGCTTTAATTTTGCTGTATTCTTATTTTTCACTTACTTCACTGATGGCACAAATCCTTGAAAATAAAAACACAGTGAAACAGTACTTTAACATTGTTTGAATAGGAATTATGTCAAAAAAGGTGAAATCAGAACTACATTGAAATGTCAAAAATACAAAAACCGTGAAAATTTATATGTGTACACGCAAAAATAAAGCAATTTACAGTTGTTCTAATCTGTGGTGTCACATCATTTCAAATTTGATATTTACTATTATGCTGTTCACAACATGCATAATTTGCAGATGATCATAAACTGGTAACATTTTAATGATTAGGCCTGCACTGTACACACCCCCTTCCTCTACCATTCCCACCCTGGCTATCCGCAGCGAAAGGTCTGCTATGCCTGGCCTCTATCAAGTTGGGTCCAGTCCATGTCTATGCTATGGGCTTGGCGTGTGATGGCAAGCACCAAGCTATGCGCAGTGAGATGCATCAATACTCCTCAATGTTCAAAACTCGCTACTTGTTTTGCTGGATAGTGATCGATCATCACACACCAAGACCCCCGCCCGGGTCGTAACCCAGCCTCGCTTCGGTCTTTCAATTACATCAGGCCTACTTGTCATACTTATCAGCTCATTGGTTTACTGGAAATTTTAACCACAAGATTACAGGTCATATTGCTGAACTGACACCTAGCACTGCTGAAGACTGCAATTAAGACTTTTAAAAAAAATATATATATCCCTATATGCCCTGGAAATCAAACAGAGGAATGACAGCCAAAAGTATGTTCCGTAGAGTGATCGCTAAACACCGACCAGCAAACACACTAATAGGCCTACTGCTAATTTTCAGCCATGAGATCACGGGCCACATTGCTGAATAACATTTAGCACTGCTGAAAACTGCAATAAACATTTCTTTTCCAAAAAATGTACCCTGGAAATCAAACAGAGGAATGAAAACCAAAAGTATGCTCCGTGGAATGATCGGCAAACATGGTCTCGAAAGCGACAAACTTCGCCGACTCGGAAGTCTGACGTCCGTTCTTGCATGATTGGCTTCTGCACTCGATATGAGATAATTTCCGTTCCATGTGTGTCATCTCTTGCTTTCATATTCAGCACTTTGCGCAAATTCCTACGTTTCTTTTGCCCTGGATATTTTCATTGAACGGTTACGCTGTGTTTAGATATGCACACACATTTGACCGAGGTGAAACTGCACTGGTTGAAATGGAAATCACGGTAGGTGGAGCTTGTGGTCCATACGCAGTAAAACCCGGATGCCTTAAATTCATCTTTTAGTACTGAACACTTCCGGAAGGGTAACGACTGCAAAAAGCTTGCAGATACCACGAAAACCACGATCCAATAATAATATTTTATTAAACCCCCCCCCCCTCCCAACAAGTGAGGAAAGTAATATGGTACATCGAAACAATAATATACACACACAGTACAAATGCGCCCAACACACACCCACTCACAAGGAAAGCAAACTCATGTTTG
>CAXHWN010001209.1:0-20000 GCA_964020975.1 Hermodice carunculata
GCTGCTTTATGGTGTGCATTATTTATTGGGCCACTTACTATCTCCCAAGCCTAGCCAGGAAAATGTTCGCTAGCCAGACAATGAATAAATAACAATCGTCAACAAACAGTGCAAGACTATATGCGAAGCATTTGCAGATTGAATACGGTCGTATGCAAACTAGGGTACTTTTGATTATGTGCACTCCACTCCGTTCATTTCTATCCATGCACATTGCAAACAGTGATGAAAACACGTGGCCGCAAGGTTTCAAAATCAAATGTAATTTTGTGCAACTCTCCTATGATGATGATGATGATGATGATGATGATGATGATATCATCATCATCATCATCATCATCATCATCATCATCATCATCATCATCATCATCATCATCATCATCATTAATCCTGTGGCTCTCCGCTTTTCTGCCGCGGTCCTGTATGACACAGATGGCCTAGAAGAACGGGCGAGGGAGGAGGAGATTAGGCAGAGGAAACAAAGCATTGCGCCATGTTCAAAATGCCACTGTGGTTATGCAGCTTGGTTTGTTTCCCCGGTCCAATGTTAGCCCTCCAGACAAGTTGAAAATATAATGCTGTGTTTGAGTTGACTTTACTGCAAAATAACGGCCAGTACCGCCACTTTCTCGATAAAATCTTTCAGGGTCGATCAATTTTATAAAGAAAGGGCGGCTTGAAACTTGTTTTTTATGCGTCATTAAATCTATTTAGGGTCGGGCCTGTTCAGTAGAGTTGTTTGGGTTACCGGACCACACACATATTTTTGGTAGGCCCTATGTAACTTGGGCATTTGTTAAACCTGTTTAAAAGGATGTTACTTCTATTTTTGTACACTACCTCCTTTGACGTCAGTTTAATTTGTTACTTGGGCACCGCCGAAGGCACTTGTAACAGTTTAAATATCCAGGGATATAAATCAGTGTCAAGCGACGAGGAATATTACCTGAATGTACTGTTAGTCGCCACGCTTACTTGTGCATTTACTATGTGTTTAATTTTTTTTTTTTTCGTTTTTTTTTGTTTTTTTTTTGTTTTTGTTTTTGTTTTTGTTTTTGTTTTTTGTTTGTTTTTTGTTTTGTTTTTTTAGTTTTGTTTTGTTTTATTTTTTTTTTTGTTTTGTGTGTGTGTGTGTGTTTGTGTGTGTCTCTGTGTGTGTGTAAATTGCTTCTATAAATGGAAATTGATTCATTCAAATTAAACTGCACAAATACATATCATTAACATACTTCCATGAAATGATCAAATCTCAGAGTTTCAATTCTTGGCCTCCACGTCCACAAAACTTGCAGCTGGGTCTCAAAAAAACAAGAAAAGACAAAAAAAATCAAAGCATGTATTATGGTGATGAAAGACCAATAATAAGGTTCTGTTCGTGAGAGAATACATGCATAAGCGAATTTATGGTCAGGTAGTTTTATACTTTTGCTTGCCATGTCTTGTTCAATTCGTGTATCTTTCCTGGGAACCGCTCGATATATTTGCTTTTATTGGTCATCATTTATTCACTCTGAAAATCTACCGACAATACATGAATTACCAAGCAGTTCAGTCTTATCATGCTTCAGGTTCGATCGTAAAAGAACAAAGCATCCATTTCAAGGGTTTCCCGTTCAATTCCAATAATTCATTCCGGCACCTTCTCCATCCATTGTTAGAGTAAGTGTGTGGTTGACAAGAAGCGTAACGACGCCCCAATATATGAGGGGCGCTGTGCGTTGTGTAGCACTCTCCAGATTTAATGATGTGCTCAGCTGTTATATGCAGCCGAATCCTGAGCTGCTCAGCCTTCATAAGTCTATTTTTTATTTTTTAATTTAAAAAAAAAAAAAAATCTGGTAAAGGGTTTTTTCCATGGCGACCGACCCGGAAGCAAATTTGCAAAATCCATTATAAGCCAGACAAGCCCCACAGGAGGCAAATTGGTTTTGGTTTTGTATTCACAATTAGAAATACACTATAACTGCGTCTGTGCGCAAAATATGTCGAACTATAATGTTTATTGCGTAGGAATGAGATCGTGAACACTCGGTAATAGTTCTGCCGATTCCCTAGCATATTGAATTCGTCGACAGACACACTATCTCTCTCTCTCTCTCTCTCTCTCTCTCCTCTCTCTCTCTCTCTCTCTCTCTCTCTCTCTCCCTCTCCTCTCTCTCTCTCTCTCTCTCTCTATATATATATATATACATATGCACGCTATAAAATGACCTGCAACTATAAAAGAAAGTAATTAATGGAATGTTTGTCTCTTGCGGAGCGAATTTGTATGCATATTACAGCCCGACATGACGTAATATTGCCAGATAGATAAAACAATTACAAAACGCCTCGTATTTGAAATTGTTGCTCTTCATAAAATTCGATTTCAAGCTCAAATCAACGCCATGTGGTGTTTGGTGTGGACTCCGGGATTAGGATAATTCAATATTCTGTCCCAATGCGTGCTAAGATTGCACAAATGCAATGCTCACAATTTAATCATTTTCCTACATATTTTATACATATTTCATCGATGATTTTTACTGGAATGCACCGCTCCTATAGCGTTGTTATTTTGCTGCGGATAATACGAAGTTCCAACATGCAGTCAATTAATATTTTATTACAGTGTTCTTGGCTTTGAGAAAAGTGCAGTTGTGGAGCTGGATTTACTGCGCAGACACAGGGCTGCTGGGAATACCAGCCTTATTATTTCCGTTCATCTGTGCATTTCTCAGTCCTGCCTTTGTTGGAGACGCTGGGTCTAATTAATTGTGTATATTGTGATACGGATCCCCCTCGTCAACTATAGGCCGTATCACCATAGATCTGCATTCGCCCGCAGCATGCACGGTAACACAGCTAATCAGCAGAATGAATAGGATCTGCGCATAGCTGCCGAGGCAATCGTTATAAAACAGTATTCCCTGTCTTCCAGTAATGATTAGTTATTTCAACTCAATGAAATGAAGCTGACTATGAAAAGAAATTTGCATTACCAAGACGTAAAAATTTTACCTTTGGTATTTGCACTAGTTGTTGGTGAGAGCCTCAAAACCTGCAATGTGGCGCTTGTGACTGGCGGTGCTACATGGATACAGCTGTAAAATTGTCGCCTTTCATATTGACCTGCAAATGAATCATTTGGTGGAGATTGAAGATGCGTTATGACTCTCACTCGTGCTTCCCTAGTTTGAGGCACTTGAAAATGTTACCTTCGGGTACAATTTTGCTGGACATAACTGAAGCGCGAACCTTCGCTCTATGTGTGAAAACACGAGTTTGTCACGACACACACAGTGTGTATGTAAAGTTACTGAAAGTGAGCGTTGGTACTAAGTATGATTGGTGAATGAAGATCAACCGAGGCGCATACTGCAGATGCTCGCCAAGAGAGATTGCATGCAAACCGCTTTAGAGAGGGAACGCCCCGACAGAGTTTGGCCATTTGATGTAGGCGGAAGGATGAGAAGACTTAACTGTGTCTCTCTACACAGCCCAGGGCACAACGGGCGGCTCACTCAGGATTTCTTCCACCGGGGTCAAATGCAAAGCTGCTCCCGCAGGATGCAGGACCGATTAGGCAAGAAGACTTGTATGCCAAGCCCATTGCCGCAGTCCAATTGATGGTCAACACATCCCGCTCTGAGACGAGGACAGCAGATAGGGGGACGCCGCTTTACAACAACCGTTATTTCGGAGTCTTTCTATTACATGTTTACTATGGAAGGTACAGGTGTGAGACGATCAGTCCTGGTGTTGCTTAATTGGTATCAACTGTTTGCCATGATGAACTCACAGCGCGCCCTGGAGTACAGGGTACACGAGGAGACAGCCGCAGGTACCAAGGTGTGCAACTTACTGGTTGATGCTGATCTGCATGAAAGGTACCAACCTATGGTTCTAAATAAACTTACCTTTAACTTCTTAAGCCGATCTAATGGACACACTAGTCTCTTTAATATTGGCAAAACAACAGGGATTATACGCACGAGCCGACGGCTGGACAAGGACCGAATTTGCCCAAGGAAGCAAGCTTGTGTATTCAATGTGGATGTAGCTGTTCGGCCCACAAGTTTTTTTCAAATAATCAAACTGAAAATATACTTGTTAGATATCAATGACAACAAACCCACTTTCCCACACAGGCGGATTGCCCTTGTCGTACCGGAAGAGAAGTCACCGGGAATAGTTGCCACCTTACCCAAAGCCGAAGACTCTGACTATGGCAAAAATGGCATTTATGAATACCGCTTGTTATCCTCTGATAGAAGTTTCCAAATAAGCCCAAGTGGTCAGGGATTAAGGCTGGTATCTACTCAAATCTTGGACAGGGAAAAGTTAGCTAGCTACCGCTTAAAAGTGGTTGCATTTGACGGAGGAATACCTCAGAGGTCCAGTTCGCTCGTGGTTGAAATTGAAGTGTCGGATATTAATGATAATGCCCCTAAGTTTGAAAATGTAACTTACAATGCCTGGGTGCTAGAGAATACAACAGTGCACGCTACGATAGTTCACGTTAGAGCTCATGATGCTGATGTGGGACAAAATGCCCGCATCAGCTATAGTTTTTCGGATACGACATTGGCGGACCATCCAGATATGTTTGGCATTGGGGAAGACACAGGGGTGGTGTACATTGCTAGCAGACTACAGTACCAAAGTGGGTCTCCCTATGAGTTAACTGTAATAGCAAAAGACAACGGCAAGGAGCCCTTGACGGCATCTTGTAAACTTTTAATTATGGTTCAAGATGTAAACGATCATGCCCCAGAGATAGATGTGCACACAGAACAAAGGGATGGAACTTTGAGCATTAGTGAAAACTGTGTTGCAGGATCGTTTGTGGCACACATTACTGTTGTGGACAGAGATGGTGGAGTTAACGGTGAGTTTCATTGTACTCTTAATACAAAGAAATTTGAGTTCCAGCGTCTGTATGCTACAGATTACACCCTGGTAACAGTTGCCCCACTGGACAGAGAAAAACAATCAATGCACATGATAAAAATTGAGTGTATAGACCAGGGGAAGCCTCATTTAATGTCACACAGACAACTTAAAGTGTTAGTTCTAGATCAGAATGACAATTCCCCTTCCTTTACTCAGACAACATACTTTGCTAAATTAAAAGAAAACAAGAAAGCGGGTAGCTTTGTAATTAGAGTTAATGCCACAGACAGAGATTCTGGAGAAAACGGATCTATTTCTTACAGTCTTTGGAAGCATAGTGAAGGCATGCTACAAATCAATAGCAAAACTGGGGCTATAATCACTAGGATCACATTTGACTATGAAGCTATGCACGATTTAGAAGTTAGAATTTTTGCCCAAGATGGAGGCAAAAATTCTCATACAGCAACAGCCACGCTTTTGTTGACCATCATTGATGTCAATGACAGGGCGCCCAAGTTTTCATCTCCTAACTACGCTTTTCATGCCTCTGCACTTCGGGCTGCAGGGACCAAGGTGGGCAAGGTATATGCCACGGACGAAGACTCCCTGCTGTACAGCAAGTTCACTTTTTCCATCGTAAACAACGGAGAAATGTCCTCTGCTTTCACAATCGACGCACAAAATGGCGATATTCGCACGACAAGGCGATTAGACGGAGACAATATATCAGTGTATTATTTTCTAGTTATGGTTACAGAGATTGAGAATCCGTGGTCTAGTAATAAGGCAAACGTTTCTGTCTTTGCTGTGGTCGACCAAAGTCCACCGAAGGTGGGGAATGCCATAGCAGTTGGACTGCCCAAATCAAATCTGCTGATAGTGCTTGCTTTATCTGGAGCTTTACTTTTAATGTTGCTGGTTCTAGCTACTGTTGTGTTCATGGTGATTAAGAGACGAAGACGGCATAACCCGGAGAGGCGAGGATATGTTTCTGGTAATCTGGTTCGAGTCACTACACGTGAAGCAGACGTTGTGCGATCCAAGGGAGAATTTCTAGATAACGGAAATATTGAGGCACTTGGTCGGCTTCTCGACTCTATGACACCTCCCAGTTGCCCATCAAGTGGCAGGAACGAATACACGACGCCAGCATTCCCAGTGTCGTTTGATTGCGCGAAACCACGTGACACATCCTATCAGGTACGTACGATCAATTGCACCTATGATTGATTAATGAAGTAAAATTATTGGCAGCTTTATTTTGTCGACAGGGGACGTAAAGACAATCAACTCAGCCAACATTCAAATCAAATAACCTTATTTGACAGACATTTGACGTAATAAACAAATCAAGTAAAATGTTGTCAGGTTGATAAACAAGAACATAGCCATCATTTGTACGGATGGCACCAAATAAAATTAAAATATCTTTATCCAGGATAACTATCCAGCTCGCACTGGAGTAGCCTAGAAGGTATAATGCCGCAGGCATAGATAAAACCCGGTTATGGTTTGACTAAAAAAAATAATAAGATAAAAAAAAAACGATAAGTTTATGCATGAATTTTAAAATGCACATTGCCTAGTACTTACAGATATTTTACACATGTATTTTTGCGTTTATTTTACATATGAACTTCTGATATTTCGTGTATAACCTGCTATTTTGCATATTTTATAAAGTTAGTAAATGAAGGGGTACAAATATGTTCTTTGCCATGTTGAAACGCGGGCCGATGTCAAAAGTGTATGTTAAGCGCATTATCCAACCCCTTGTGCATATTGTATAATCATAAATGTTTGCACGGGATTATTATTTTCCGAATTTTCCCGGGTAGACACTACTCGGGAATATCAAACTCGCGAGAACTTTGGCAGATTAAACCTTAGAAAAAATATCATCACAACACAAAGACACCTTTTACATAATACTTTAATTAAAATAATAAAGAATATTAGGGGGGGGGGGGGGTTCATGCGATTAATCCCTTTTTGTAGTAGCCACTGGGAAAATGAAACTCGTGAAAATCTCTTTTGAGGCTCATGCGTGACATTTTATGCTCGGGAATATCAATGATTCCACAGTACACTCAAAAACCTCCTCCTCCTCCTCCTCCTCCTCCTCCTCCTCCTCCTCCTCCTCCTTCACACATGAACTGTATGGCACCGGCAAATTACCAGCATTTTTATGTCAACTAGTACATTATACTCTTCCCCACAGTCATGTTCAGAAGAAATTGCATTCATCTAGTATTTTTAAGGAAAGGAAAGATGATCATGAATGCAAAGTTTCTCCGGCATAATATCAACCATAATTCCCAAAGTAAATGAAGAATTACTGATATCTTTTCAAAGTGTGTCACCCAACGTGGCGCTGGTGCTGTTATAACTCCGATGTCACTCTGATGCATGGAGTACCGAAACGCACGCATACACATATACATACAATATAAATAAAGAGAGAGAGAGAGAGAGAGAGAGAGAGAGAGAGAGAGAGAGAGAGAGAGAGAGAGAGAGAGAGAGAGAGAGAGAGAGAGAGAGAGAGAGAGAGAGAGAGAGAGAGAGAGAGAGAGAGAGAGAGAGAGAGAGAGAGAGAGAGAGAGAGAGAGAGGGTTAATTGGATCTAAAAGCAAGGGACAACATTTCTATACCAAATGGTACAAGAGGCGGGGTAGTTCTGCTTTGGAAAACGCCAGAATCCTGTTTGTTTCCTTAGCCACCAATGAATTTGACTGAATTTGACAGTGGGTTTGACATGCAACTGCAGGGAAAATGTTATGCTAGAATATTAACTCTTTCAGCACCACCTGTCACTTAAGTTGAGTTTTGTATTACGAACTGCTGTGAATTATTATGAGGGTATTAGATTCATGATTGTGCAAAAAGACTTTCCATTCTAGGCGCAGCATATCGGTAGTTACATAGAATATAATAGTTCGGGGCAAAAGCCTATCCCGACGCACATTGGATGAGTAGCGCCGGAAGCGTATTAAGGAAAGCTGTTGACCCGGTCCAAAATATGGCATTGAAAGTTTACTAAGGTTTAATATAAAATCAGGGACAGCTAAATAAGCAGGACAAGGTATGTATGTATGTATGTATGTGTGTATATTCTTTATTTCCTCCATTTCCTAGAGAGATACAATACATGTATGAAATTACAAAATCAATGACAGTTTGTCAAAAAGGAACGGTACAATACATGGTAATAAAGGAAACATATACAGACATCAAATAACTGACATATGTTGAGAAAAACAGGTTTATGTACAAGAGAATGCGCCTACACCAGCCCCTCTCATTCATATTCGACCCCATAAAAAAACAAACAAACAAAAAACATTGAGACAAACTTACTATTTCCAAAACAACATTACTCACGGACACATTTCACAGGAAAGCCTAACTTTGTACATGTAATTAACCTTCACACAACTAATTTCCATGATTTTTTTGGCACTTCGAATATTCTAAATTTTCTACGAAACCTCCGCAAATGATATATAATTGTTCTTTGGTATTTAAGCCTGAAAAAGAAGGTAAAATTTCATTGATTTCCGAGATCAAATTTTGTCTAATATGGGTCACACCACAGTATAAAGTGTTCCAAATCTTCAACTTGCCTATCTTGACATATATTACAAAGACGCATATTTCTAGGTATACCTGCCATTCTACCAGAGTTAACATTCAGACAATGTTCTCCAAATATCAATTTCATCATAGTATTAACACATTTAAGAAACATAGGGTATTGTCTAGCAAAAAGCCACCAGGTATGCTGTTTCACCTCATAGACTGCTTTTCGAAAAATTGTTAATTTTGTACTATTTACAACTGCAGACTTCCATTCTTGGTTTTCTACTTGTGCAACTTTCCGTTTAACTTCTGACTTCCAAATCAATTTATTGGGAAATACCCGCCCTAAATCCAAAATTTCCATAACAGTATCCATAAGTTGGTACGTACACAGGTATTTGATAATGGTACCCGTAATTGTATGACATAGCCGATTGGCACCACATCGATATAAGTACAGATGGCTGACAAACAACTGTCTCTCCCTGGATGTAGCTGGGAGACGGAGCAGGCTACCACAGTAGCATAATTTCTTAATAGCGATTTCACTTTCAATGGTGAGCCAGCCTAGGGGTTGCCAGAACACCCGCGTTAGCAGCTTTGGTAGGCAGGCTTTATATGCGCCTTGCAGCTTGCCTGTGAGCTACACCAAGGGAGTCCATTTCTTTTTTTTTCGGAGAATCCAGACCTCACTGCCAAATAACATGATGGGTAAACATATTGCCTTATACATTTCAGCTGCAGTCAAGAGGTTTATACCCCCTCCCCCTCCCGGATACCGAGTCCCGTCATGGCATTCAGGGCCCGTCTGGCTATACAAATACGATCTTGTATACCGTCCTTCATAACACCATCAATATGTATCTCTACTCCTACATGGGTAAAGCTTTCTTTTTCAGGAACATAATTGTTTCCAAGTTTGAATCTAAGGTTTTGGTTTTGTCTGTTACGCTCTCTTTCAAATTTGGTCTCATTAAATACTAAAATTCCAGACTTTCTAGGATTGTGCTCAAAATGCCATAACATACTGTAAGAGAAGACTGTTTGTAAACAATAATTAAGAGACTTTTCTGTCAACGCTGAAAGCGTCATGTCATCCGCAAAAGTAGGCGATGTAACATCTATAACATGAACAGAAATTCCCTACATACTCTTTTCAAGGTCACAAAGCAAATTGTGCAATAATACTGTATATTGGAACATTGAGAGAACACCTCCTTGTCTAATTCCTCTAAGTACAGGAAACCACCTGGAAGTGGTTTTGTTGACTCGCACACAACTTTCAAGATGTTTATAGCTCTCTTTCATGAGGGTCCATGACTTTCCTTGGATACCAAGGCAAAACATTTTATACATCATGCCGTCAATCCATACGGTATCAAAGGCTTTTCTCGTGTCCAAGAAAGCTACCAACATTTTTTCACCATTTTCCCTGAGGTAACCAGCAGTTTCTTGAATAAGAAAGGAGGCATTTAAGCATAAGACACCTTTTCTATTTGCGAACTGAAGAGGATGAGGGTAATCGATATGCTTCAGCCAAGTTTTTAATCTGTTAAGGATAACCGTGTCCCATATTCAAGGAACCTGTTGATTTCTATTAATCAACAGAATGATATTGTGTTGGTTAGATTGAAATAAAAACGAAATTGGAAAGGCAGCATGCAAATATTCTCAAGTCTGACAGATGAATCAAATAAAATCTGGATGTGTTGCTAGATAAAGTATTTTCAACATATACACGCTGTATAGTAATATCCAAAATCCACACATCCCACACACTTTTAAAGTACCCACACTAGTTTAATTTAAAGTAAAATGTAAGAAAATCAAACACTGTGCTCATTTAACAAGCAGTGCCCTATTAACACCCAGTGTCTTATCAATATGAAATAAACTGCCAAGCATGCGAGATCACATTTTGCAAGACACGAAAATCAGACGTGAGAATAATGTCTGACAATATGATAAGCTGATTCGCAAGGACAAAGACATCGCAGATTTATTAGCCAAGCGACACCACCATCACAACCTAAGTGTCATTGTGTCCATACAAAATACCCATCAACCCCAAAACAATGACCACGTGCAGAAATTTTAATGTCATACTGGCCTGTTTCCAACCACATGATTGTAGAAGAAAGGTCCAAAGCAACGCACATTTCGTAATACCCCAAGTGTGTCTAATGGAAAAGTATATGAACGACACCTCTAGGCCGAACACGAGAAGCTATAGATTTTGTCTGCGGACGGCCAGACACAGGTGCAGACGCCCATGCAAAACACCCAAAGCTATGAGTGGGAGCCTGACATATCAGGTCACGAAGCGGTGGACGCATAAACCGCGCACAAAATCCATAGGGTTGTTTCACCTGGAACATGTCAAACAGAAAGAACCGGCAAGATTATCATCAATCCACAGATGGCGGATGTGATTATTGTTGTTTTATGTGAGACAACAAGTACTCATTGCAATGTCGCTTTGCTAGTTGGAGTATAAAGGTGGGATGGACACAAGCAAACTTACACCCCAAGGAGCTTAGGCTTAAATACGTCAAATGAAGCTGGCTCAGTTGGAGTGATAAAGCTCATGTTAATGGCAAGGAAGATGGTGCAAATTATTTAAATTATGCAGAGGAAAATTCTCCATTTAGACCTTGCTTTGAATAGAATTGGGCTAGATGGAAGACACCGTCAAACTAAATCCCAAGTCCTCTACACAGACAGTAAAGCACAGGGTTAGCAGAGAAGCTGTTTCCGGTAGCACAGCAACGTGCCGGGGGTGTGGGGGTGTGGACCATGTTAAATGGTGGATAGGTGTCATACTATCTTGACAGAAATAGACTTTACAACAATATTATAACCGAAGTAAACATAAGAAGATTTTTTTTTATAAAGCCTACTGAAGGTGAGGATATTATGGTGTAAATATGCTGCAGCCATAGCAATAGCAGTATGAACGGTAACGTGTTGAAATTGTAGTATCAAAAAATCAGTCCACGTTGTAAACTGTCCAAATCTTGACAAACTCGTCAACATTTACACCACCACATAGAACACTAAGACTTGAATATCCACCAAGCAATACATTTAAAGAGAATAAGATGTCATATTGACAATACAGAATAGGAACTGTCGTTGAAACAGAATCAGACCAAATTTTCAACAATGCTGGAGAAGCTGCACCACAAATTAAAGCAAATATTGCAGAAACATTACCCAAATTCATAAATTCCAACCCAACCATGGTAGCAAAGAGATTTGAGAGCTACTAAAGCATCAACATTGATCTTCTAATGCCAATGAAAAGGAACAAAACAAGAAACATCCATGATCAAAACCTTGAGCCACCAGACAAACAAAGTCAAAATCTGGAAGTCCAAGGTAAACACACCAACAACAATGACAACAAAGTTAAACAGAATAGAAAATTGGCATAGTTTCAAGAGGTACCATTCTTTCAAATACCAATTTGAAGAAATAAATTTCACTCCTCTCCTGTTTTGGGCCTTCCTCACAACCTTTGAGATAGGTTCTATAGTAGCTGTAGACTTGATTTTTGTTTCAAAACAAAGATACAGAGACATGGCAGGCCAGTCATTTCTTCGTTATCTTGACCTGTCAGTGAGTTGAGTTGACTGCACAAGAAGTAGACCTGCATTGTTTTTGTGATTTTATTAACCTTGGAGATACTAAAAACCCTCCACATCTACTATAACAATGGGTTGGGGAACTAAGCCCATAGTACAACATAGCAAATGAACTATTTACAAAATACAGCTGAAAAATGACCTGTATTCACACCTATTTCAACCCAACATGAACAACACAGTTAAAAATAGCAAAACCATAGATTCAAGAGTTTCAAAAACATCAACATTCATTTTCCAATATCAATGTGAAGAAATAAATGTCACTCCTGACCTGAGACAGGCAGTGACCATTTAAATACAACTGGTGATTTTAAACTGGTGGACCTGTAGAATATATGCTTCATTAACTTTAACTTTATTTGTTCCCAAACATATAGGCCTAACCACTTAAAACCCCACATTTATTACACATCAAAGATAAAAGAGTATAATCAAACAATGCAATTCTTGCTTCTAATATGATATATGTCTTTTAAGATGGATTAGTATGTTAATGATGTTATTTAACCATCATGATATTTTCGGTAGAATGTGATATTTCAGTTTAAAAATTGAAACAGTAATTGGAATTGTGCTCACATACGTTGCTACAAAAGAATCCGGTAGACCACCACGTCAGGGTGAATCCTTAAATGGCATGGTGAAGATTCAGAAGGTGGACATACATCAAGTGTTAAAAGCTATGTAAGAACTCAGGACCTAGGACTCATGACTCATTTAGAGGGTTTAAATGTTAAGAATTATTGGAAACTGTATCCATGCGATGCCAATTCCAAATTTGATGCATACTGCTTAGGTTTCCACTTACCCTTATTTATAGATGGCCAAGTATCTTTAGGTATCACAACGGAACGTACATGTTAGTAATGATTACATGAAATACGGTGTTCTGACATTTTTGCCTCAAAATTGCAATTTTCCATCTTGATGTAATACCAATTCCATAATAAAACAGTGCATACATGGTGTCCTCACGGGCAAATTGTCAATATTGTAATTGACTACAAATATTACTATGTCTAGAATTGTTTTTATTGAATGTATGTGATCTTGCTCGTTTACTGTCATAATTGTGACATCTTATTGTTTTAAGTACAGTTCATAGATGTTCTGTTGTTAAACTTTTAAGAAGGGGGGGGGGGGCAAGGGGGGGGGGGGGGGTCTTGATCACAGTTCACAGGAAAAAATTTGTTTTCACAGTTCACAGAAAAAAATATTCAGCTTTCACAGTTTCACGATTCACGAGCAATGGCTTAATCACGAATCCCGAAAATTAATTTTATTGTTTCACAGATCACGGAAAATAAAAAGATAGGATCACGAGTCACGAAAATACCCTTGCCCCCCCCCCCCCTCTTTTAAAAGCAGGCATGAAAAATTGCTGTCATCCCTGCTACGTTCTAGGATACATTACTTCAACGATGGTAGCCTCCACGCCACATAATATGTGACACTAAGAACTACCATAGCTTTTGTTCTACTGGCGTGATGTGGATAATCTTAGCGTTAGATTATTTCTTTCTTTTTTTTAAGATGTAACATATAGAAAAATATCTTGAGTAGGGCTTAATTTACCTGTAGGAAAAGAACTGATAAGTTGATGCATGCAGGGGATGGATATCCAGCAAACATTTCTGACCAATGCACTGACCCATTAGAATAAAGCAAGAAAATCAAACAGATCAATTGATGGAGACCTCGACAATTCAAACGTTTCTGTACTGACCATAAGTAGCTAGCGTGGACATTATGGCAGCAGTCCGCTGACATGATTATAACATGCATCCTTCTCCAGTATTTCGCATCCTATGCATGTTAGGAGAAGCAAGTGAGCGC
Source organism: Hermodice carunculata (assembly GCA_964020975.1). Classification (NCBI taxonomy): domain Eukaryota; kingdom Metazoa; phylum Annelida; class Polychaeta; order Eunicida; family Amphinomidae; genus Hermodice; species Hermodice carunculata. The sequence continues at coordinate 13,944 of CAXHWN010001209.1, forward strand.
ACAGAAAGCCTCACTAAATGATCAAAGTTAGATCTACTTGGCGGTGTGTGTCTGTGTGTGTATATGGTGTGTGTGTCTGTTTGTGTATATGGTGTGCGTGTCTGTGTATGTGTGTGTGTGTTCTTTTTTTTTGTACCGTAAACGGCGGAGAGTGATAGCTATCTTAAAGCATTATGTGCACGGTTTGTTTACAGCCACTGCATGGTCTACTTTATTTATCACCTTTGATACTATTTTAGTCCTTCTCGTATTTGCTCATTATCTTATTCGATTTTTGATATGAAATATTTTACCGATTAAGGAGTAATGATTTCAACTTTCATTATTATGTAGCGTCTATTGGAATAATTAAAAGGATGTGAACGGAAAATCGAGGTGTCATGCCGTTGCCGTGGCAGCCACTTTTTAACCTGTATGTTTGCACTCTTGAGTGCAAATATGAATTATTTACCGCTTTGGATGCGTATATTGTGACAGTATCATTTTTCCGCCAAAACATACATGAAAAAGGTATCACGACTTGGGTTAAAATACTTGAAACCTATTATTTAAGTGTCAATGATTTGCTATGGCTGTGATTGTTATGAACGGGTATGTGTGGATCTCGATTTCTAATTGCTCAGCTGGGGTTTCACTTTAAGAGCTCAGCATATTCGCAAGTAGTTTGTGGTTTCAAACTTCTTTTTGATGTGGAGATATGGCTATAGATCACGGTTCCTGACAAATGCGTGAAATATTCATTTGCTGTGTTACCGATGTTTCAGCATCTCTCGTCTCTAAAACCCAGTTGCAAATGCAAACAGGCTGATCTTTGAGGTCAACATGAATATGTATAAAAGATATCATCATATTTAAATTAAAAACACTCTTATATCTCTACATTTAGGTTGTTGCATATATCTAAACGCGCTTATTGGCACAAAAATCCGTCTTTTCTCTAAAACATATTCTCACATTGGACATTTGTAAATCATTTACAGGAATTTCTACATGCATAGCATTGCTTACAGATATAAAGGTTGTATCTCTGTATATTCAAAACAAAATAAACCGTTGTGATCCGCGACCAGGCATATTTTCACATTTTTCTTGATTAATTTCAATAGCGTTTGCTTTGAATATTGTCCTCTTCGTTTCTGTGAAGGGCAATTATAATTTTTTTAGATATTCCATGTCAATCATACGGACGCGAAAGTTATTTTCAATGAAAAAAGTAAAATGTAATATGCCACAATGTTTTTATTTTGTTCAGTGCATGAGTGACACGCGCCAATCAATCGATGGCATTGTGAAAATATATCATCACACAGAAATGAAGCTCGCAAGATTCGTTTGATTTTTTTTTGGTTGTTGTTTTTCTTTTTTTTTTCTTTCCCTCTTTTCGATTTTTTAAAAATACATTTGGTGGAAACAGGCGTGACATTCTCCTGTGAAGTAGTTAAATACCATTGAATTAACACCCAGACGCTATTACCACTTACATAAAAGCCTGCCGGTACTTTTGGACCTGTATGCTCTATCGGGGCAACCTTCTCTACTAATCTCCATCCTTTGCTCAGCGGTGTTCGCGACTGCTGTGCCCAGAGGTTCCACTTAATTCATAGCCTGGGGGCGAATTCAGAGTGTGATACAATATCCCAATTCTGGGGCTCACCGCCGTCAACAGTTGTTGAGCCGTTGTATTTACAGTGTAAGGTAATGCTCACACTGAAAAAGTCCCATTTTATAATTTACATTACATTCATTCTAAAGAATTAATTTTCCGTTAACACTAATCACATATTTTTTGGATATTATCTTTTCAAAATACCTAATAATGACTACCCCACACTGGCTGCCATTTTTTTTTTAAATGTGGAGTCTGCACCCAATGGTTTATAAACCAACATAGTAATATTCAGACGATCAAGGGGGGGGGGTAATATATGAAACCAAAAGTATATAGTTTGCAAATATTTCAGAGCAAGAATAATAATATGATATATGCTGTGGTTGTGAATCACTTTGATATCCAAATCGGCAGTCTTTTTGCAACTGTCCCACAATGCGTCATGTTCAAATAGTGCATGATTCGCCGGAGTGAATGTCGTGGTATCATGTTGCATTTGGATTTGTAGCTGAAGACAGTAACTGCTTCAGACACAACCGAACGAGCAGATTAAAGTTAAGATAGTAAGCCTTGGTTTAAAAGTACTTTAATGACCGTTTGCCAAGGTAACTCGGAGAACGGACATCTGAGACCTAGTGAAATATTTTATGATGACGATCACCGATGGCTATGCAGCTATGCTGTTTCCCCAGCCCAAGTTAAGCCTGTAGACAAGGGCTATGGCTATGCTATTTCACCGAACATCTATGGCTATAGCTATGGCCTATGCTCTTTCTTTAATACATGTAAAAGACAATGACACTTAAAGGAATATATAAATAGAAGGAGAATGCAAATGACTTGGGTGTCTTGTGTGCTTTGAAATGCCATTGGAAAGAAACCAATTCTCAATACCCTTCTGCACGACTCCTGACATTTGCTTCGTGTTTTTATTATTATATGAGCCTTTACACATACTGTTATAAGAAGTAAAAACCAATGGGAAAAGAATTATATTTATATCTGCTTCAAGCCTTTTCTTTTTTCTTTTTGTTTCAGGGACAATTATTCAATTTTGATTATACTGCTAAGAATACACAACACAGAGTTGAAATCAGAAACTGCCAGAATGTGCAAAAGTAATATCGCTTTCTGCATGGTTGTTTTCAACAAGGTTGTAATCAGATATCTGGTTTAGCAATCATCATAAGGTAAATCGAAACATAGTCATCGAAATACATGTAATTCCAAGGGATAACTGTTATGGCGGCTCAAATGACCATGAAATATTATAAGACTAATAAAACAGTCGGGGTATATGATCCACAGAAATGTGACACAAGTGGATGGAGAATACACCCTGTAAGGCGAGACACTGGAGTTATATATACCATCATCATGTCTGAACGGACACTTAGTCACCGGGACTACAAATAGTGTGCACTTGATTATTGAACTCTACATAGCCCCGGGGACGGCCATAACTATTCAAGATTTCGGTAGTTGGTGAACTGCTTTAATAGCACAGAAGGGTAACTCCTTAAGGTCTTTTAAGTTATAGGACTTGGGGTGTTTACTAAATTGATGTTCTAATAGAGCTGCATGGAGATATACCGTACCAAGTGAAAATTTGTCATATTTTCATGTATCAGCACATACAATGAATGTGTATATTGCTAATATTCTTTAATCAGGCCCAGCTTTATAATTTTGGCCGTATATTTTACTGTATGTTATTAGTCCTTTCCCTGTCGGGTTTTGGACTGAGTCGCTAGTTTACCTAGGCGCATTGGTGGGCTTAAATACCTAAGCCTGCCGAGGTAAGCTATTGACTCTAGCCAAAGTGACTGATCAATTACAACCATTCGGCTTGGACAGGTCATGTTGAAACTTCAATGAAATGTCTTTTTATGAGGAATATAAATCTGAGGTATATAGAATTCATCTTCCACCCCTCCTCCTCCCCCGAAAATGCCGTATTTGGGGCCGGAAAGGTCAAGTAAAGCACAATTGGGAAGGACGTGTTAAGGAGTACATCATTTTGCACTAATGATTTTAATATGAAGGAACTTCAACTTTCGTATTATGTCGTATATTAATCATCAGTAGCTGTATTTACAAAGAATTTGATCTTATCCTAAGTTTTAATCCCAAAACTAAAAACCAATTTGGTTTGGGTCCTAAACTATTTAATCTTTGGCTCGATGCTTGATTTAAACTTCAAGGATTAGCCAATTTATGCTCTTAGCTACAGTTTGAACTTAAGAATTTACAGGTTCATTTTATATTGTCGATCCTAGTTTGATCCAGTATTAAATTCTGGATTAAATCAAAATTTGCAAGTTTAAATCAAACATTAGGCCAAAATTCAGTAGTTCAAGGCCCTAAGGCACATCGACTTTTATGTTAAGATTAAAATCCGGATCAGATTAATCTCTTTGTGAATATGGCTCCAAATAATAATGCGGACTAACCATGAACACTTTTGCTTATTATTTTATACCATATCGTCAATGATGTCCGTGACATGGGTTTTGCCAAATATGATGCTGTTCGGCATATTTGCATTTAAAAAGTCACAACATGCACTGAGATTTTTCCTATAAACACATCGCAAGGTTCCACATTTTGCACACATGCAGCTTGAGATTACATCGTTAAGTATCATCTTTACATCTCTGGGTGGGATTCGGATACCATATGTTACTTCAAACCCAAAGGATAAATGGCGCAATGTGTCTCCTGTAGTGTATTTTTACATGTGTTGCATAGAAAGCCCATGATAATCTTGATGAGTTTGGCAAGAGATTGGAGGTAGCCCCTTTGTTGTCATTTTCGCAGTGTGATAGGACTACCAGTAGCAGCATCCATCCATTGTTTGCAACGCGTTTCATGTTTTAGGACCTTCACGAAGTATTCTTCAGCCTTTTTCAAGGTATGGGGCAATTGGAGATCACTTACGTTTTTACCAAACTGGTACAGATATGGGCAGGGTTGGCCTTGAGTTTAGCAGGCTTTGTTCCCACTTTACTCGTAACACCCAACCTTGTGAGGCTATGTACAGCTGGCAGTATTTACAAAGTTCAGGGTTTTTATGTTTCCTAGGGTATAAAGTAAGATGTATCTTCTGGTATCTCCAATGCCTGCCCGCACCCATAATTCTGTCAGTCCATAGGGATGGAGTGTCTTCCAAAATTAAAGACCAAGCATAGAAACATCGGTAATAGGTGATAGAATGACAATCTCAGATGAACCATTTACATGAGCACGCATTAGATGTAGGAAGAGACGTGTATCTGCTCCTTTGGTGTCCACATCAAGGTCTACAATACTACTAATTTCTCCCTGATGAACATGCTGACAAGAGTGAGGGTTATCGCCACACAATCCACTAACTATGACACCAATGCCAGGAAAGCAGAGAGCAGATAAAGTGATGATTTGTTCGAGCAGAATATGTTGCAGTTTGGAGTTATTACTGGATGACGACCTAAAGCTGCCCATATAGACGGCTAGGTGTGTGCCCTGCGAAATGCAACTGATTTCAACAGATTAGGACTTTGTGCATCGGGAACACTCAGAGTCCTCTACAGAGTTCTGTATTTAAGAGTCAAGTACAAAGTTAATTCTCAGAGCACCACTGTTGTTCTCAGGACATGATCAAACAGACCAGCACACATATCACGAATGCGTTTCTTCATGTTTGAGCTCACTGAATAATCGATTTAGATGATGCAGGGCTTGTATCTGCGACATTGTCACTATCAACTGCATGAAAATCAACATAGACTTGTACGTCTCCATTGGAGGGGAAAAATGAATTTTGTCACCAAAGTTAGCACACAGGAACACTTTCAGTTCTGTATTGTTGATTGGCTTTTCTATCATGGATGTCACTCATGCAATACCCGTTAACTTTCATTAGTCCAGCTTTAATCACATCTAGGACTTTATCAATCACTTTCTTTTCTTAATTTTTATGTTGGAAACCAATGTCTTTTTTTTTTACTTTCATGATTGGCTTTTTGCCAGTAGCAGTTGTAAGTTGTAACAATCACGTTGGCAATACACCACCAAAAATACTCCTTACAGTCTGCATATCACAGGTTCCTGTATACATCTCATCTTAAAAGTATGCCGTTGCTTCTAAGAATTTTTTCTGCTCTTGTTTGTTCTGATATACGATATCTGTCATAATAAGCACATTGCTTTACATTGCCACAAATGACATGACTGTATTTATTTGTCAACAGTAGCTAGCGGGAGTACATGAAGTGGAAGCTGACTGCATGCGTGTTATAAGGCCAGGCCCAAGTTCTGCAGCAGTAGTGGTCTTGCACCCTTCTGATTGTGACTGCTTTTACCCCGATAGCTAGCCAAGCGTCTTTTGGAGCATATAATTTTTGTACGAAGTGTTGCTTATACGATAAAAAATGCTTTATCATCTACTTTTGCAAGTCGTTTAATAA
>CAXHWN010001209.1:25000-32481 GCA_964020975.1 Hermodice carunculata
GGCTCCTGATTGATCACGGTAGTTACTGTCAACTTGTCATCTCCGTCCCCCCGGCCTTTCGCCGAAATGGATCACTGTGGCTACCGCTTATAATACCAAGCTTTTGCCGGCGGGATTTGCCTCATTACGCACCGTTTGTCAATGGCTATCGAGGCTGTTTAGGCCAATGGCACTCGACAGTCAAAGACTCAGACAGATTCATTTTGAATCCTGTGCCAAATACGTATAAAAATCTGCCCATTATCAAATGTGTCTGATAGTTGCAATAAAAATTCCTGATCTCTCCCAAGAGAAGTTTTTCTGTCTCAGATGTTTAGTGATAAAGGAACCACCTTGATTTTCCGTTGAAGTATCTTATTCAGGCACATAATTTATCCCCTGGCCTGCAAGCACCAAGCCCTAATTCTATTTGTAGCGGATATTCAAAATAAATAAATTGGGACACCCTTTCATCTGCGTATTGACTCGTCGCAATCAGGTATAGGCAACAGAGTGTAAAGGGGAAATAAATCGCCCCGCCCCGACCGATAAATAAATAAATAAATAAATTAGTAAATAAATAAGTAAATAAATAAGTAAATAAATAAATAAATAAACAAATAAACAAGCAAATAAATAAATAAATAAATAAATAAACAAATAAATCAATCAATAAATCAAACAAACAAACAAACAAACTAATTAATTAATTAATTAATTAATTTCAGAGTCGCGTATGTTTGGAGATAGACCAGATATAAATGACACAAGAAAGCGGGTGGGTACACATGGGCACATGAGCAGATACATGCACTATTACGTTTAAGATAGAGCACGTAGGAAATTAGACGGGAATGTCCGGCAGACAAGCAGAGAAACCAGCTCCTGGATAGGGAGATATGGTAATTTCATAAAGTAGTACATGCTATACTGTAAATCATTGCATCCAAAGAATAATCATTATCAGCTGTTCATTTATGTATTGTGAAAAAAACTAAGACAGCATAATAGCAATGTGTATCTCGACGCTTTCAATAGTCTGTTGATTCCGCCAATGAAGCTGCGAGTCAATGCCATGACACTGACACAAGGGCGATCTGCTAAACTGCTTGCAAGTAATTGAAATTCTGTCATTCAACAGTGAAATGTGCGCGTATTATCTGAAAGTCGACATCATGTAGGTTTATGGACATAATTTTTAGCTCGAAGTTTCGATTAATAAGATATATGTATTTGTGTGAGAAAAAAAAAATATATATATATATATATATATATATATATATATATATATATATATATATATATATATATATATATATCATAAATTTCCAGTAAATATCGGCGAGTCTGAGATGAATTGCACTGAAGACGTAATAAAAGTAGAGACGTTTCAGCTGACTGACACTTGACACCTTACAGACTGATCATAAATTTTTTTAAAATATGTACCTGTGACATTGTAAAGAAGCTTCAGAGTGAGTCTGGTATGATGAATAATATTAGCAAAGTAGCGCAGATTATATCTTAGGAATAATTCAGGAGTTCAATTTCAATATCGAAAAGGAATATACTTTTTCTGCTGATGGGATTATCCTTGATAATACATAGCCAATATAAAGTAACTCCTCATTGGTACAGAATTATTTATAGGATTTTAACCAGCTCATACAACGTTTTCAAAGAAAATACCTTTGTGCATCTGGTGTTCCCCCTCAATTGAGCTACGAAGATGTGTGCCAGAGAAAACATCTTAGTTATCTTTTTTCCGAACTGTCAAGTAAGCAGATTGCAGGCGCCTGGAGCCAGAGACCAGGAGAGCCTGGCTCCTGACCCTCTCTCAGTGGTTGCATCGAGAATCCTGGATCTGCTTGCCTCGATCTTTCTTTTCAGAGGTGGCAGCAGCTAAACCACAGAAGGAGGATTGGTGACACATTATATGTATATTAACCCTGAAAGTGCTAATCACTGCAATAGTTGTTTTATTCACTTCCGTTGAAAATATAATGTGTAAAGATTCCAATTCCTTATGAAGATACCTTTCATTCAAACACCAGCAAGCCTAGTCTAAAGCAAAAACTAATCTTAGTCAGCAGCTTTACTCGAGACACTTGGCGCCCATTGCACGGAAAGTAGCCCGAGGAAAGCTGTTGACTCAATCTTAAATCATCACTTTGAGGGTTAGCATAAGATTAGGGCACCTACATGATCAGAAACAGACAAACAGTGCCTTACTTAAAGCCCTAAACCAGTAAAAGAGCAGCAAATTACCAAGTAGAATCATCCAAGTGGTGACTCCCTACAGTGCTTCATCCAATAGCTCGGGTTCCCTGTTAAAAGTGTTTGCAGTGAAGGCTGGCATGGGTATGAAAGATATGCCCTTCCTCTGGCAAAATAGTGTCACAGTGTGTCCCTTTCCTCGGAAGTAGAGTAAGTACCACATCCCAGCCAGTAAGTGTTTGTCATGACTCAGGGTCAGAGGTTAGCTGGTGTCCATGGGCATTGATACTTCAAGAAGGCGGGGGAAGACAGTGATTCATGTCTCCAGGGGTTAGGGACTGAAATTGGGGTAGGGCTCGATTGTGGTGGCAGTTATGCATCAGCAACTCAAACAGGTTAAGCCTCACTTACTTCTGTCAGGTTTTTGGTTCAGTTCAAACATGTGCATCTGCCACTCTTATGGGTGGAGATGCTGTGAAAGACATTATGGGCATGTTAGTTTTGAGCCACCCTCTGGCCGAGGCAGAGGAGCTACACTTGGAACAGCTATATGCAGAACAGAATTCTGCATATTAGGACAAATGAGCGGCATGTGAGTAGCACCAGATACCCAGTACAGACCTGTACGTGGTCTGCTTGGATGACTCCTATGGGTAAAGGTAAGAGTTATGGCAGGGGCATCTTAGTGTTGCTGAGCAGCAATAGCCCTCAGTTCATGGCGGAAGAGACTCAGGGGAGTGGATGAATGGGGATGGGAGAAGGGTGCAGCAAATCCAGACCACCCTTACGAGCCCATAGAAGCACCAGAGACCTGAAGGAAGGTATCAGTCTCATCTTCCGCAAAACCCAGCAGGAAGCCCATTTTGATCCTGGAGAGGACCAAGACGGGGAGTTGATCCCCATGATGGCGTGGTTCCCCCTACAGGAGCACCAGGTCATGAAAGTCCTTTATCTGGGCTGATGGTTGCTACTTAAGGGTGAACAACGTTGGACTTGTGGACTGTGAGGGTGTGTCTCTTGATTAAACTCAGTTTTAGCTCCATGTGTTTGCTCCATGTGAACCAATGAATGGTTTAGGCCCATACCACACCCTAGTGCAAAAGGAGCTGGTCAAGATTATCTTCACCAGGCAGCAGGTGACTGGGCAAGGAGGGACAGGCTCATGATATGGAAGAGTTTCTGTGATTCTGGGGCCCAGCCACTTCGGACAAGCTCTTCGCATTTGTCCCGTGTGCTTGAAGCTGTTTGTTGGGCAGTCTTTGAAAAAAAGTATCCATGATTGCCCAGGTTGGTGTTATGATCATGTTCAGACCCTATGTATTACTGGAGCTTGTTCCTCATGTGCCGTGGGCTAAGATGTCAGTGATCTTTTGGGCTATATCTTAGTGCCCAATGGTCATCAGCGGCATGAAATAGCAGGCTTTCTATGTCTAGTGGGACTGATGGTGAGCTGTTGATGTGCCAACAAGTCACATGCAAAGTTTATGAAACGGGACACAGAACTCGCCGCACGTACAGGTGGTTGGTATGCAGTTCTACCATCATTCTACCTAAATTCGGGGGGAGGGGGCGTGGCATATTACATTCCATGCAAATATAAAGGCTTCAGTTACACACACACGCATATATATATATGTATATATATATATATATATATATATATATATATATATATATATATATATATATATATATATATATATATATATATATATATATTTCCCATTTCATCTAGGCGACTGGTACCAAAGGTTTAAACGTTCGGGTCCTGCTCCTTCCAAACATTATAAATACATATATATATATATATATATATATATATATATATATATATATATATATATATATATATATATATATATACATATATATGTGTGTGTGCGTGCGTGCGTGCGTGCGTGCGTGCGTGCGTGCGTGTGTGTGTGTGTGTGTGTGTGGTCAGGTAAGATTCCACTGTGGATTAATCCTTCCCGTCCTGGAACCTTCCGGTCTACCCTTCCGCAAATTTGGGGTTGGGGGTTTGGGTCGACAGACTGCCTATGGCTGCCAACCAAAAGATTGGCTCTGCCCGTTACCCGCACAACACTACCAGTACTGCTATCTTTAACTGAAAATGGTTTATAGTACACTTAGCACATATGCCTCTTTTTCGAAGTGGTTACAGTCAAGGCAGATACTTCAAATTCAAACTGCTTGTTTATACACCATAATGATATAAAAATGTGCAGCATAATACATAGGTAACTTAGAGAAAAAAGAACTGTTCAAGCTTGCTCAAATGGTACAGGTGTCTGTTTATGAGATAGGAAAGTAAGATAATAAGGCTGTGGCTTTGAGAAGGTTGATCATGTTCAGTGCTGATGGATGGGTTTCAAAAGTATACCCTAGATACAAGCAAATGGATTGACACTTGAAATTCCATAACTTCTGAAATTCTGCTGGGAGAAATTCAGGATGACAAACTGAAACTGACCCGTAACACAGAGATACATCCTGTGTTTAAGCCAAATGCTCCCTTTGGGCAAGGCGATTCACAAACGTTGACATTATTAAAGAGCTGTATCTGATAAATCAATTCCACGACAAAAAGGTAAAGCTTTCACCCTGTCAATTTTGAAGAAAACGTCGATAAAATGCATTTAGGGGAAGACAGACAAAGTAATATGAAAATGTTGAGGACGGAGTATTTATTTATCAAAACTAGCGAAACATGAAGAGTCAAATGATTAGCTAAAGTCAATAGCAGTAGACCAGGTAATGATTGTACATGTACAAAATACCAATGTAGGAATACTGATGCTGATTGTGAACCCGATAATATTTCCTTACCCGATAAAGAAAGCGTATAATGTCAACGTTTGTGAATCGCCTTTCAAGGTAAAACATGGCGACTAATACATAGATTGTACGAGAAGGTGTAAAACAAAGTTATATTTGGTCCTTTTGAAAGTAATTGGTACGAAAGTGTTAATGGTGTGAAACAAGGATGCATTCTATCACCCACGCTATTTTCTATTGTCATGAATGATCTGCTCTTTATGCTTAATGAGCAGAGGTTAGGAATAATCTATCATGAGGAACTTATTCCCGCCTTACTTTATGCAGATGACATTGTTCTGATGGCAAATGATGATAAACAACCACAGGAAATGCTTAATATTGCACATAGATTTGCTATAAAATGGGGAATGAAATTTAATGACACAAAATCAAAAGTTATGGTAATAGGTAAAAAAATGGATATGACAAGGAAATGGTTTTTGGGAACGTTGACACTTGAAGAATGCACTATGTATAAATATTTAGGTATTATATTTGCCCAGTCATTACAAGACTCTCCACACATAAAGCAACACTTGAAAGGTAAACTTAGTCGCTTAAATGGATATATATGTAGTATTCTCTCATCGCACGACAATATAAATAGAGTAACGTTTGGTGACAGTCTCTGGAAAAGCCTAATAATGCCTTCACTCTCACATGGCAGTGCAGTATGGTTTAACAATACAAAGGAAAGCACAAGTATTGTAAGATCATTACAGTACACGGTGGCACGAGCTATTCTACAAGTAAGAGGTACCCCTGCAATGGTGGCAACACTAGGGGAGTTTGGCTGGCTACCACTGATAACCATCTTGAATAAACAGAGAGTAAAATATTATCATCATGTAAAGTATAACATTCCAGCAAACAGACTGTGTAAGCGAGTACTTTGTGACTTAGAAACAAATTTTCAGTCCGGTAATAAACCTTGCTGGCCATACATGTCACAGATATCCACAATCTTGTCCGAGGCTTGATTAGATAATGTAAATTGCAGAGATACTGGTGACTGGATCTATCCTTTTTATAAGTTGTCCACGCAAAACTACGTATATGACTTTTTTAAAGATATCGATGAAATGTCCTCCTTGTCATATTACAAATTGATTAAGTATTCCACGCTTGGGGAGAGATACATGTTCCAGGTAAATGACTTCAAGGGCACTTGACTAAAATTTATGGCTAGAACCGGATGTCTAGGACTGGAAGAAACATTACAGAGATGGAATTTGTCCAACGGAATTTGTAAACTATGTAATCAAGGTATAGAAGATTTATTTCATTTCACTTTCACATGTGAACACTCCAAGGAATTAAGAATTAAGATTTGGCGAAATTTGGAAAAATGCCTGTTGGAACATGGTTATACCCATGTATGGGAACATTTTACTCGCTCTTCCTTAACTACGAAATTTACGCTACTGTTTGGAATATCATTCAATTATGACCATGCTGTTAATGATATATTTGACAGTGCTTGTAAAACTTTCCTAAAAGAAGCATGGCGTTGCCATATGGTAGCTCTTGAAGGTGCTGGCTGTGACATTTCTGTGTAGATTCTTAAAAAATTAACTGTGATATATAAGCTAATGTGTATGTGTGTGTGTATGTATATATACACACATGTTTATATATATATATATATATATATATATATATATATATATATATATATATATATATATATATATATATATATATATATATATCTTCAACTGTGCCTGTTCACAGTAAAGAAATAGAGTTGTACATTCCCTGTAAGGTGCAGATTCCATAGATTTTAAATGGAGCTCCTATATCGTATATAAGTTTTAACTATTTTGAAGTGTACTTTAATTTTATATCTATTTTGAAGTGTACTTTAATTTTATACATTGTAATTATGACGATGATAAACATTTATTTTCTACATTGTAAACCAAAAGTGCACGATGTACTTCTCCTTACGCTTTCTAGAGTTTTCTCCCAATGAGTGGTTTATCTCTAGTTTTAGCGCGGGGGACAAAACTATGATATTGATGATTGGTTACACCGGTTGAAAGCAAACTTTAAATGGGTAAGATACTTGGACGCATCATGGAATACACCCTGTTCCATCTATGCCCCCGGTGTAATGTGGTAGTTTTCCTGATAAAATTATTTATTTATTATTATTTACAAACCTTTGGCCTTGGGTGCGGAATTCGCGATTTGGTATTTTGAAGAGGTAGCATCCAAAATGTATGTGTGATTAGTGTTAAGGGAAGGTTAATTTGTCAAAAGAATGTAATGGACAATATATATGTATATATACATGGAGCTATGAGAAGCCTATTGATGGTTGCATGCGCATGTAAAAAGTAAATTCCAAAATGGTAAATGGATGCTGTTCCACGTACGGCTCAATGCTGAACGTAGATACAGCCCTACCACATACAAATCCTTACTTTGTTATATAGACGGCTTCTTGTAGTATACTTGGA
>CAXHWN010001209.1:32681-37681 GCA_964020975.1 Hermodice carunculata
CGCATCATGGAATAAACCCCGTTCCATTGATGCCCCCGCTGTAAAAGGGTAGTTTTCCGAATAAATTATTATTATTATTATTATCATTATCATATCCATGAGGACAACGAATCCTCAGTCAGAACACCCAAGTTCCAATGTACACCCACCCACCCATCGCCACACACGGACACACACAAACACACACACAGAGTTAAGTCGAGGTTATACAATGTGCAGTTGAAGGGGAGATTGTGGACAAAAAGCTAGGGTCATTATTATTAGAAAGAGTACTAATTTGTTATTGATAATACGAAACCCGTGCAACGATGCGTTAGTTTCACTGTGAAAACAATTGAGCATCAGAAAGCGTATAATTGATACGCAAATGATACCCAAACTATATGGAATGCTCAGAACTGTAACCACTCTATGAATCCTGGAAAGCCAACAGCAATGTTTTTATACATGTGTTCTTATGATGAATCACAATGTCTCTCCGGGTTTAAAATGGAAAGTGGCCACACGTAAGACCACCAATTTCAAGTAGAGAAATACACACACACACACCGATAAAGCATGTTGCCTTGAAGGTCAAAGTTAAAGTCCATATCACATCACATTAACTCCACTGGTATAAAGCCAACCATTGGACCTGCTGTCAAAGCCTCCTCCCATCAGTCTTATATTTAAACCACGCCTCTATTGTTCCTACGTGTGTTTTTTTTTCAATGATTTCAATAAAACCAATGCTGATTTCTTTAGTCTCTCTCACTATTTTACAGTACCAGACACTAGTTTGTCTTTGGATAGGCACACAAAAATTTGAAGCTTTAACGGCTGCAGAAATTATAAACTTGCATATATAATATCCCAGAGTGAAGGCGGAAAGGCAACTGTCTGGAACGTTATTTGTCATACAAGAGTTCTAGGCGCGGATGGATAACAAATGTGAGGCTAAAATGTCACATCTATTGTCCAGCCATGGATTACGGGAAGATTAAAACAAGTATGGTGGTGGGGTGTTTGTTTGTTTATTTGTTTGTTTGTTTGTTTTTTGTTTGTGTTTTTTTAAATTTATTTTTACAGAAAAGGACTTTTTTTTCAAAAGTCTAATATTCACAATAAAAGTCGCTTATTTGACGTTTATCTTGTATGTTCGACTTTCTCAATTTCAATTCCCTGCTAGATTTCCCAAAAAGTCATTTTTATGTCCCCTATCAGGCTTCCGTGGGTTTTCTTTCGGCTTTTTGTTTTTGTGTTTGTTTTGTGACCAAGAAGCGCTGTAATGCACTCACGAGTGTTGTCCACTCTACGGGTAATTACACCAGCTTTCACATCATGTATTGTAATTGGTGTCCTAAAAAAATAATACGCAGGTACGCAGGGACAGGACCTGTTTGCAGTCAGATTGTATTTGACAGCATTTGCAATATACACACATTATGTAATGCAATTATTCTTGCTTTTCCAAACCTTTCTTTGTACGATTGCGGAGAACATAATGTTTGTGGGTGCCAGACCAGATATACGAAGTTGGCTTGTCACGAAGCTGCTACTTGTGGCAAATTTTACAATTTGTGGATAAAAAAGGTGCTTCACAACAAAATTTCTCTGTTTTATATAAGGAATTATGTACATGTAGTTCTGCTTCTCTTTATCTCTTGGGAAAGTAAATGTCTCTAAGTCGATCCAACATTACTTTAGTAGTTCTTATTTGTGTTCTGGTAAAGGTCATGGGAAAATATCTCGGGCACAAATTGGTAAAATGGGATAATATGTCCACATGTTTTCATGGTTTGAGCATTGTTAGGGGGCTTGTGTGGGTTGTAGGGTTGGTTTCTCAAATAAGTACAACTTTTGTTGGTAACACGTAGTTTCTAATTTCAGTCGGAGTACCAAAATAGCCCTGCATTTTTCCACACCCGCTCTGACACGTCTTTTTTCTGAGTCAAGTGGTCGACACAGAATCTCAGAGATAACTGACTGTTTAACGACGTCACTATGAAAGGATAGTTTACCTTTACTTTGTGTCAAATAGTTCACTAGTGGCATTGGTGTGTTTTCTTCATTTGGGGACATACTTATAAAACACGATGTTGTCATTAACTGGTGGCACTGATAAGAATAGTATTTATCGGCATATCTTGATACTGAGCTTTTAACATAGCCTGGCTCAGGACGAAATTTCCTTTAATTTACACTGTATAGAAAGAAAACATGAAGGAGATATACTATTCGGGGATACAATAAAACAAAGGCACAAACAAAAACCCAGTACATTTCCAGATTTTGTCTACTAGTGGATTCAATACTTACATCAAGGCATCAAATATGACGAGAGAATATTGTCAAAAAATAGGAGCAATCACGAGGCAGCGGAGGCGGGGGTGGGCGGGGGCCTTTATCGCCCCGATCGGGCACACGTCCTTATTTTGTTTTGTTTGGTTTGATTTTAATTAAAACCTCGACATATGTACGGTGTCTCCTGTATTTCAGGGCAAGAAAATCATCTAGGCACAAGATCGCTGATTGACTTTCATCAGAATTCCCACTTATGTAGCTATCTTTCTTGACATGTTTGATCGCCATCTTCACATCCCACTTTCAACATACAACCGCAGTGTCATTGAGGGTATCTTCCATATAACTTTGTATAACTGGTGATTGTGAACGCTATGCGACGGAAACTGACCATCGGTATACGTATTCCTAACTTTTTTATCAACGGAATAGGTTTGCAGCAGTAGTACTTTTAAAACCCAGACTGTACTCGATTGTGTAAGGTTTATCGTTTATTGTCTTTTACCAAGGTATTCATAAGCTGCGATAAATGGATGAAAGGCCCAATTAACCATGTATCGAGGCAATAAAGTTGGCTTGAAATAGATTTATGTCCCTTTCATAGCATATTTTGTCAATAGTTGGAAAATGTTCAGGTCGATGTTCGACTGATACACATTTTGCGGTGACTGAATTCATCCCAGGATGGTTTTCGAAATTTACTACCTCCAAATTCCTGTAGAGGGCAGCATCTGTAGTTATAAGCTTGTGAAATCTTGCAGCAGCAGCAGCAGCAGCACAATACCGCCTCCACACTGTGATAATAGATGAAAGAGTCCCTCAAAAACCCTGCATCTCCACAGCCTTTTCCTGCGTCCATTACGGCAGACATTATGCTGTTTTACACAGTTTTTCATTAACCAGTTTATTATCAGTCACTTCATGGGTCGTATGTTCGTATACACCATTGCCGGTAGTATTGATACAATGACATGTCGCAGAACGTTGGAAGGGGATTATCAGTGTTGATTTCACTTTATTAAAAGAGCGACAAACTAATATTATTTGCTAAAGAAACTATCTTTACACGTCAGACGACATTCACTTTTTGAGTTCGTTTGCCGAGGTTTGTTGTGATAGACATTTTCAGCTTATCAAATATTAATATTATATTATTGATATGTATTATCGGACCACTATCCGTTGTCCGATCTTCTGAAGTCCGTGCGTTGAAATGATTGGAATCAAGCAATTGCTGAAACACGCATGTATATAAGCGCATTTTATTTGGATCCTTGTTGGCTATTGCTGTATTCACAAGCAGGAGGCAACATAAGTTTATGATGTGATAATTAAAGCGACACTCATTATAAGTCCAAAGCTTCGTCAGATCGTCGGAGGACCGTCGTTTTGAATAAAAAGGGGGATTGACTGACAAGAAGTGACAAAGAGAGTAAAGAAATTCGTTAACGGATTTCTAGTATGTTGATGGGGAAGTGCTCCAAGAAATTTGATTCTTTGAAACAAAAACAACTATAATGGAGAAATCAGGCCCATATAATAAAGATAAACGCACCTGAAGCAAAGGGGGGGGGGGGGGGGCAACTGAACAAAAAAAAACAAGATGGCTGTTTGAATAACCTGTGCTCAGCTAGTCTATAAATACTCGCACAAAAACCGAGCTTGGAGCAGGTGATATATGAATATCAATTACCAGCGAACTCGAGTTAATAACCTAGTTTTATGAAAATGCATTTTTGTCCTGATAACATCTTGTGTAAAAGGTTTCATAAACAGCCAAAACACCGCAGTATTACGAGCCATAGGTAAATAGTTAATTAATATCCGTGTGACCGCATAGCTGACCCTGTGGCCTAGGTTTATTATAAACAGATGTGAACGTGGCGCTTTGTATAATTTATACCCGATCCAGACTCTCGTGCATTGCACATAACCAATTCTCAACCGTTCAAACTGTTTTCATGCTGACTCAAACGCTGATCCCTGCAGCGCACCCAGGATGTCCACGTCCGCATTTTATGTCACAGCTACTCTAGACTACAGCCTCATGAGATCATAACAATCTTGGAACAGCCAGGGCGTCACGGTGAATTGTGCATGTCATTCGGGTACTAGTCGGGCGGAAAGACACCCTTGGCGCCCGACTTTGGCAGGCTTCACCTCGAATATTCTTCCGCTCTTCTGGTACCTTCGTACCATACAGAACGTACGGCCAGACACAAGCATTAGTGATGTTTTTATTAGTCATTTGTCTGTGAATGGGGCTTAGAGAAACATTGATACAGGGAAACTATGTCCCAAAGATGAACAGTTTATGGATACATCACTATTGACAAGGCATGTGACCCAACGACCTCGTTCTTCCACGTGATAAGTGATGTAAGCATAAAATATGTCTACGTGAAGTTTCATGTCACATTATCAAAGCAGAAGGAAATAAACAGTACATTGCTATGTCAATGCTACCCAAATAATTAATACGGTGACCTATTCCATGCACGTACATATATTGTAGTTAAAGTGTGTGTGTCAACACACACTTTTTTGTTTTTCTACGAATCATGAGTGTGCCAACACAGACATATTGTTTTTCTAGGAATTCTTTCTTTCTTTCTTTATTTCCTTCTTTCTTTCTTTCTTTCTTTCTTTCTTTCTTTCTTTCTTTCTACCCTTCTTTCTTTCTTTCTTTCTTTCTTTCTTTCTTTACAGGCAAATTT
>CAXHWN010001209.1:42681-55181 GCA_964020975.1 Hermodice carunculata
CCGCTGTATCTATAATTTAGAGGCCTTGATGGTTAAACACTTCATTTGCGAGCTGTCTTGCGGAATGATGACATAGTTTGTCTCAGCGTTTTCTTCATGCAGCGTTTAACGAATGCCAGCTACGAGAACCTCATTCTGCGCCATTAAGTAAAGCATCAAACATATACAATATAACAACCACAGATATACCTACACGGAAATATTCTGAGAGACAGCTTCCACCATGTCATAAGCAGCGTACTCAGAGCGAGTAAGATGTTGTGTCGCTTTGCAATGCGAGTGATTTTTCGGTCTGATGGTTATCTTTCAGATGACTAGTACTCAGTAAAATCTGTTGATCAGAGGGTCATGATCGGGACCTCCAATATGTACATGTATTACAGACAGGGCGTCCAATATCAAGGCTCAAATTATAAAGAAATATAAAGAAGGGGGCCAAAGATGGTTTATGTACATCATGTGAATCCATTTTTGTGTGGTCATAATGCCAGTTCAGCTGTATGAAGTTGTATGACTAGCGATTTTGGGATAAAAATGAAGCTCTACATTGCTGTCTGAGGTCTATGGTAGTGTGTTGTATAGTATAAGGTCAGGAAACAATGCATCAGAATTGCAAAGCAATGAGCGCAGGCCTCATGTGGTACTGATTTTGATTATTTTGTTCTGGATTTGTTTAGCACGAAGATAAAGCACTTTTACCTGTGTTATGCGTGTCGGGGGGAAGGGCTTTGAGTGTTAAACATTTTGGTGCATTACGACTTAAAACATTCAGTGGGTGTGATTTGTCCATCGTCGTAGCTGAAATACATATTTCTCAGTGCACGAAAGGAACAGAAAATCTTAAATGACGAACCACGAAATCGATCATGTTTCTTACAATTTTAGTAAATTGGGATGTTTGGCCTTCTTTCTATTCAATGAAGAGAGTTTTTATATTCTATGATGTAGTGACTTTATTAGAATTAGCATGGAGATGCCAAAAAGTGACCATATTTTTTTCAATATGGCTGGACAATGACAGAATAAATATCCCAATATAGCAACAATGACTCTTTCATCAAAAGAAAGACAGCGTTCCATTGAAGACACAATGACGTGTTTGACATATACACACTAGTGTCACAGTGTGCCGCTGGTAACCAAGTCAGCATTGTTTATCAGAAGCTGAACCCGTTTTATATTTTCCTGATGAGTCTACCAGAAGTACACAACCAGCTAGGATATTTTAGCTAATTTAACCCTAATGACGCTTTTCCCGCTAATATCTAAGTGCCACCTACTAATTGTATTTTACTAATACAGGGATTATTTTTTTCAAAATTTTGGATGAAACTTGCATGGAAGAGCATTCCAAATCATATGACCATGGTCAACAGCTTTCCTTAGCGCGCTCTGAGCGCACCAAGGAAAGCTGTTGACTCGGTCTTCCATCAGGATGGAATGAGTTAACCCAGTGATATTTGTCTAAGCACCGCAATAACTGCATTCGTCGGTGGTGTTGCGTTGGTGATTGTTCTCTGAATTTATCAAAGAATTGCCTTTGCAATCAGCATTTTGACTCCCCGCTGGTTTAGTCGTTTTAGGAACGTCCTTGGTAAATTTGTCTTAATGACAAACAGTTCTTTCATTTTGGCTCTATCGCCTACATTTTGTTCTTGTTTGCTGCATTTACATTATATTTCACCTTCTGCGTCACCTTCCAGGCAAGGCTGAGTTCGGAGTTGACCTTATCGAACTGTTTGTATTGCTTTTGGTACTAGATGGATCATCGAAACTGATTCTGATGTATTCTCTACTGAAGCTATACAGCATATGTCTTCATCTTTAAAAGTAAAGTGGAACATTAAATAAAATTAAACTCAATAAACATCTATAAAGTGTTAAAAAGATTGAGCAATGTTTTACTTGCTTATTTATGATAGACCTGAACTCAATACTTGAGGTTTACCTGGTTTTGTATGCATAAGGTCAAAATGATGAGCACTTTGGATGTTAGTGGAGAGTGCATCGCCGTCACATCTGAAAAACCAAAAATCCTTGGCTGCTTGGCAACACACCATATCTACCCACGACTACGGTTTTTTCTTTTTTTTTCGAGTTTGTGATTTCTTTCGACCAAGGACAACTCATTGGATACCCATTCTGTATTTTGCAATGCACCTGCTTTCCAAATAAGATTTACATTTATTCTGAAGCGACGTGCCCGTAAGTCAAATATTATGAATTATCACGCCCGATAACCATTAATTACTGTCTGCTGTCCTGGTGACTGTGATCGGGATTTGACTACTAACATGTCATGAATTACAATACACATATTAACAACTACGAGCGACTGGGAACTATAATATTCGGTGTGACAAATAACATGAGTTGAAGTTCGTGTATAAATGCTTTCTCCTCATCATCGAGCGATTTTTGTGCTTATAAAATTAAGTAACTTCTAACACATAGATTGCAATGATGAGGTTTCAAAGCCTATTCTCAGGTTATGTATAATTGTATAAACGAAGGATTTGAACACATGTGGAAAGGAATCGATAGAACAGAACGCATATTACATTAATGAATATTAACGTCTGAAAAAAACACAATGCAGACTGATTTATGCCTATAGAATAATATTATACATCAACAGATAGTCACACTGCCTCTGTTTCCTCCATATATATATATATATATATCCTAAAAAGTTCCAGTTCTTTATATAAGTTGGCTCGTGTTTACTCGGCAAAGCACTTCAGCGTTTGTCAAGTTCGTCTTTAAAACTATTTAGATTGAGCTGACGCCACATGTCATGCAAGGCGATTCCACTCTTCAATTTCATGTTTGGGGAACCAACCCGAGTGGGTCAAGGCGAGTAAATGTCTTGAATACTTTGTGACTGGTAATCCTTGTACGTGCAGGCAGTGGCGTTTTCAATCCACCTGGTAAATGCCACAATGATATTTGTACGTGTCAATGGGATCTTTCGTAATCCTGTGTTCTAGAGTAGGTAAACCTAGTTTTTGGAGTCTCTCTCGGTGCGATAGATTACTTAGACTATGTATGAACTGTGTTGTCCGAAGCTGCATCGATTTAATTTGCTTTCCAACATAATGGGAAGACCAAACGGAATGGTTGTCTTGCAAGACAGGCCAAATGACTACTTTGAGGAAGCACCAGATTTTCTCCATCCAGACACGTGAAGGATCTCCTCATCACCCCGAATATTTTTGCTGCTTTTAACACCTGTTTGATATGTGTTCTTTAAATGATAATGTATCACTTATTAGGACCCTCAAATCTTTCTTTGATTGTTTCTGCAATATTTTGCAGGTATGTGATTGCTCTTTCAAGATAGGGTCTGGTTTTGTGCAAAATGTCTGAAAATTGTCTTTATAACAAGAAAACATGGTGCTTTTTAGGCAAAAAAGAAGGGTCTCAGAAAGACAATTGGGAAGGATTTCAGACTTTTGGAGGGTAAATCACATCACTGATTTTGACAAGTGTGTGCCCCATTTGTATTCCCTCTTTTATATGGCGTATGTAAAATTGAAATGCATGTTACATAACTTTGAATACATGAGGATAGAACGTCATTAAGTGGGTGTGTATCTGCTGTTGCTGACTGTTGATGTCCTCTTGTGTTTTGAGCAATGTCCGTAAGGCGAGGGGTAAAACAGGCAGAGCAGGGAAAACAGAAAACAGTTCCCATAACTAAAACTGTGTTGATCAATCCGCATTTTTTCTCCCGTCTTGAAACGACGCTGTTCCGCAGTTGTTAACTTTCTTTTGAAGAGGTTTTCAAGGTAGGATTTTCCTTCTTTTCGTAGCGAATGTTTACAAACTACTTTTTGATCCATTGCAATGGATTAATTCATTGCATTTTGAATCGACGTATCAACGCCTATGTTGCGTAATTAAGTATCATGTATTTACAATTTTGATGCCTCTATTGAATGTAACATAGAAGGAAACATCCGTATCTTTTTGTCAGTACAAGAACACACCAAACAAAAACTGATAGCTTTTACAGTGAAGTAATAACTCCTGTATTAGTCATATTGCTTGTCATATTATAGCCTTTCTATTTTTGCCTTGTTCAGTAGTGTCTCTCTTCGGCTTGTCTGCTCTATATGCTTTTCCTTAAGTTCCTTAAGACGAGACGAGAGGCGCATCACTGGAATGTAATATGACGTATATCCTGTGCTTTCGTGCTTTTATACACAAGAAGGATCTGTCTAGAGCTCTGCCTTCTTCCTAATTGTTTTCTTTTGAATAAAACATGTCAAAACCATTACCGTATGTAGTACGCCCGGGACGCGCTAACACAGATGGTCAATGCATTAACATAATCCGTGTACATTTTGGAACTTCTCGAATTTTTACTAAGTGAGCTCTATGTGCTTCTTTTCTCGCACGTGTGTAAGTTAAAGTCAATCTACATTCATGCTCACCATCTACAATATGGGAAGCAAGGCATAGATGTCTTAGGAAAATCAGCAAAATATACGATACGCTTGTTTCATTTTAAGTTCTATAATTCCCCAGCTTGTTTCCACTTCAGTTAAACATTGGCGGATGGTTTAACTAGGATAAGCTGTCCAGCTAGAAAGGGTACATTTTGGTTCAGGGGTAAGTCAAATTGTTCTTATCTGAACCTGTACTATGCAAATTTGGTAATTATGGTTTGTTTGACAGGTATTCTTCTGTCATATGAAGCTCTGCATTTATAAGCAAAACTTCACATATTTAGCCAATTCATCAATGGCCACGTTCATATTTATTCATTATTATGTGGGTTGTCTTTGCTGAATATTTAGCTTAGACAAGGAGCCGCTACTCAGAGAGACATGTACGGGTAAAAGGCTCCGAAATATGTTGAGTAGTTACCCGCTGAAGACCGTTTAATTTATTTGGGCTAATACAGCCTATGTCAAAATTTTACAGAGGAACGTGTGTAATATTGACAATATTACTTCTAAGTATATAAGTTAGACAGGGACAGGTTAGCTTGTGGAGAGTAAAGAGTTAGGACTGCGGAATAGGGTAATGACTACTAGGAAGTGGTTCTGGGCAAAAAGACACAAATACAAAACAGCTTTATTTGGGAGGAATACACAGATCAACGTGGTTGCAATTGTTGCAGATGCGTTCGTTTCTACATGTCATAAAGACACAAATACAACTATGTTCAATCGGTTACTATTCGAAAATTTAAAGTGAATAAAACAAATCTGTCAGGTCTTCAAATAGTTCATTTGGGGAGTGGCAGGCATAGTCATCTCCTGTGATAGCTGATACTTTCTAATTACGTTGAGGGAGGATAGGTTTTACTGGATGAGATCTGTTAACTCTTTCCCGCACAAATAGCCCTAAGGCGCCAAGATGTGAATTGTCGTCTGCTTTAACGTTTCCACAAAAATCTATTGTTACAAGAAAACAGTTTTGCTCAGATTTGTATGTAACCCCATTCATGATGGCACGCCCTAAGCTAATGGCTTTCCTTGGATGAGCCCACCAGCCCCACGGAAGGCTATTGCGTCCGTCGTACTCTGATGGGGAATGGGTTAGAAATGAAATTTAGTTTATATTCGATTTTTTTCCTTTGAAAGTTTAACAGTAAAATTGTGAACAGTATGAATTTAATTTGAGAATGAAAAATTAAACCATTGTTGTTCAAATTGGAGAAAGATGCTTGCAGTGAATGGTGGCATTGCTTTATTTTCTTACAATTCTGGTTCTGTTGGATTCAAAATATTTCTCTGGAACTGTGCTGTCAGTAAATTACTCTGCGAGTTGATTGTTTGCGTTTCCTCATTAAGCCATGATAATTTGCCTGTTTGTCTTGCATCTCGACAGTAAGAAATTAAAATATGTTATAGTGTCAGTAGATTAATGGCGGCGTTTTTACCTGTCGGGGCACATGGTTGATACAAAACAACATTTGAGTAGAGCATTGTGAGACGTGTGCGTAATTCATATAAGTATAGACGTTCTCGATGTGATGCCGTGACAGACATAAAGAATCCATCATTGTGTGCCAGCTGAAAATCCCTTTTGTGACACTAAAAGTTATTCGCAACGGGAATTATAGATAGATGTGGCAAATGCGCAGGAACAAGTGCTTGGGGTGCAGTAAAATGTGGTTGTTGGGAAAGCAATATCTGAGCAAACTTATTTCATTGGCTATTAACGGCAACGTATTGTAAATATAACATAGGAGGTTAGTATCAGCGGTTAATAGCATTATGTGATATATGAAGGTTAATGGCAGAAAAATGGTCATATTGAAGCAAACAGTGTTACCGTTTAAAGTCGTAAAGCGTGAAAGGTAGCTAGGGTGTTTGAATATTAGTGGCACACTATTCTAACGACTCGAGGGCCGCCGGTTGAGTTCTTTATGTCTAGCGGGTGACCATCGAAGAGCTAATAGCTGACAGTTGTACCTCTTGCGATTTCGGTTACAAAATTCACTGTTGCAGAAATTTTGTTTAGATTATCTTGGATTGTTACTTTTAATGCGGTTGTTGTATCACCAGTCCGCTGAATCACACGAAGTTATATGTTTATAGTGTTTATGTGACATTATGGAGCGAATGCTCTTACATGACATTTTACTGGATTGCTGAAAGAATGTCACAGCCGACTACTGTAGTTTTGACACTTACTGGCACCTTCTCTTTGTGTGTGGTTATGCACACACTATCGTACAGTTGTGCGAATTACATTTCAGTCTACAAGGAATAGATACGGCTCTGAAGGCTTTCAATGAAAGAACAGTTTATACTTTTGAGTCCATATATTATCCGTAAAAATATGTGAGACATACACTAGTTTTGTGTTGAAGTCCTTCACTCATAAACGAGAAGGTGCATACATCTTTAAACTTGTAGAGTGATCGCCGTTTTCCTGTCATCATACTATTTATCATGTCGATTACGTCGGGTAAACGTACCGTTGAGACAAGGAATAGTTATCACAGTTACAAGTCCGAATATTTCAGGCACCGAACCGTTTTGCCACAGACATCTGTATATTCAGCAAGGATGCTTCCATAATTTATTCGTCCTTGTGTGGGACCCCTTAAAAGCTACTGGCTTAACTAAAGAATGTAACGCAGCAAAGTACAAGTCATAACGTTTCACAGTATTGTGAAGTAATTTGAAGTATCTGAGCCTATATAAATTAGACTTGGAACTAATTATTTCTTTTTCTAAGATCGATACGATCATTATTGCATGTGCTGAATATAAAATCTATACATGGGCATCAAAATGTAAACAGTTTTTACTTTGAATGCACACGGAAATTGGAAGAAGCTCATATGGGCTCCCTGCATTGACAGTTTCGTTTGAGCAGACCAACTAATAACACCTCATGACTAGTTCTCCTGGTGTTCCGTGACTAGGCTTGTGTGTCCCACGGTTGATGTACTGTCCAACCGAGCAAAATCCTACACCAAATATAACAGAAACACTTATCCGTGACATAATAAACATGTATAGTGAATTGACCGCAAGAACTTGAAAACTGTTTATTAGAGGTGGAACTCAAAATTAAAAATTGTTACATAAGGCCAAGCATTCTGGGTTAAAATGTGATGTAACGACATTTTTTATGTATCCTGAAGAATATTCAAGAGGAAAGTACCAATTTATGCTGTTAGTATATCAATAGATGTATGTTCTCTAAAAGCGCATTATGTATTCTTGATATATATATATATATATATATATATATATATATATATATATATATATATATATATATATATATATATATATATATTTATTACCAAAGAGGTATAAAGGTAGGGCGATATATGTTTCTGTGGAAATGATATCGTTTTTGAAACTCTTTGTTTATGTTACACATTTATAAAAAAAAACTGACATTAAGTTTAAGAATCACAGACATGTTTTTATTGTCATTTTAGTAAAATAGTGTTTATTGAATTAATTTATGATAATTAATTTTCTTTTAGATATACCCATATAAAACGGGCATTCAGTGCAAATATTATTATGTGTAATCAAGATCAAAAGGTCAATGCGGTCCACTAACTACCATGTTACCATCAGCAGTATTTATCTTCATTTCTCATGAATACATTGGGACCAGACCTTGAAAATATGCACATGTAACCTACAACACATAGGTCTACCAAAATATCTCGAAATGAGCAAAATTATCCAAATCCAATCGAAGAATACCTTAACACATCTGTCTCTGGCCAGCCACCACAAGATAATGTATTACGTATGCGCAAAACAGCGTGCGGTGGTACATCGATACAATGAAATTGCAAATACTGTGTTTGCACATTTGCTTTAACAATGCACATAACTTACTAAATGTTTTTGCTTGATTCTTGGGGGTAAGGGGTGGGGGCGGTTATGTTTGTAAAATATATTGATAATCGAACAACGTAGTTGTTGTTGTTGATGATGATGATGATGATGATGATGATGATGATGATGATGATGATGATGATGATAAAAAAAGGAATTAGTATATCTGGTAAGAAAAAAAACTAGAACATGGCCCATAAAATATTCGAAACGACTATCGCGTGAAAATCATCATAATATCTTTATAAGGCGAGTCGTAAAAAGTGAAACGTGAATTCATATACATCTTCTATCAAATTGATTTACACATCCACAGCATGATAATCAACATGCATCCTTCTGAAAACATCTCTGCTATTTACCATCATAGAAGCGATGTCAAATTCGTTGCCCCATTTAGGCACCAGTGAACCTGAGGTTGTCATATCACGGCCAGGTGCTTATGATAGTAAAACTCAATATAATTGTCAGTGCCTTGTCTTTTTGTCAGTCAACGGTACAGTCTTCATCATAACATTTACTCGAGACTCATAAGGAGCAGTCAGAGATGGTATGATATATGCTGTTTGACACCAGGCACTCAATTTACGTCAGAAAAATAATAAGGCATCTCCAACATTCCGAAAGCAAATGTCAGCATTTACCAAAAGGAGAGTCCATATAACACTACAACGTACGAGACCAGGTAATAAGCTTCAATGACAACAACGGAAACATGTTTTCAAAAACAGATGTCAGTAGTGTTGGTATAGTTCCTCATATCAGAATATATGGGTTGTTATGTTTTATATGTTTGGTTCATACCCATTAACGAAGAGCAAAAAAAAAAAAAAAAAAAAACGGGAATACGCAGCGAAACGCTAGACTTTGTTCGCAGCTGTAATATGTTTGAGATAAATAGCAATCTCTACTCGATGAATTACAATCTGATGAAAAAACACGTATCACGAGTAAAAACTTGCTACAGGAATGCTTTTGTTGCATTATATATACTGTGATTACTGAACGCATTAGTTAGTGTCTTCATTTCATCATGTGGCTGCCTAAAGTGACACTTGACAACGCCAGGCCCATCAGCGCACATGGAAGTTCGCAGTGGTTCATCCATCTTGCTCTCGCAGTGTGATGGTTGTGACAAGTGTTAAGCACGCGGACTCTGCGGGACCCATTCGCTCACGCAGCATTAGGCACGCCACCCGCAGCCGCTTATTTTCTCACGGACACAATTTGCAGCATCCTTATTTTATTTTTCCCGAGGCAAAAGCAATCTCAGTAATTTAATTGCCTGTTTTTAATTAAGTAAACTTATAACAATAAAGTGCATTAAACACCTGTGTCGATCGTTATTCTACTGCCAATGAAATATGTAAATAGATACGGTAGGAGGCATCCTATTACTGTTCTGCTGTAAGAGACGAGTATCTGGTGCGTGAATATACTGGTGGCATTTCCATCTCACTAGGGGTGTCATTAGGTTTTTACCTTATCCCAATAATTCTTCGTTATTATATACATACGTCACAAGATTGGTGGAAAAACTAGACTAGCACTGCTTTCAGCATGTCATATTTCTATTTTGCTGCTCCAGAGCATTTCAATGTATGAGCAAGCAGCCGCACATGCCGGCACGTAGGTCATGTTAAATGTACCACCACAATGAAATCTGGCACCGTCCTTCAAGACACAAGTGAACATTCCGTGCATAATCTACGACAGCACGTGCAATTGTTGTTGAATATTTGTTATTTTAGCAGCTGGATGGATAAAGTTTTGTGATCTTTGTGCTGGCGTATGTGTGTAAGCGCAGTGACATAAACGTTTCTGTAGGCGTTGCGGGCAAAACAGCACTGTGCAAACCTGATGAAAATCCCATTTGCTTATAATTTGTCATACATAGTAATTACCATTACAATCTCAATGGAAATGGCTTCAATAGCACAGTCTGCAGCTATGTGTTTATACACAGGGCATTGAGTGAGATTATGATGTTCATGCACGGTTATAATAAATCAGCTAAGCCATCGCGTTATTATTACATCGACATGCCAAGGCGTGCGTGCTCAATTAGACAGAATGCCAAAACTTCTTGTTCAGGAAATCCTTGATAGTAGTGTTTCGACATCATTTTGATTTTGCAAGATGCTCACGGCAAAAGAATGGGTCCGAATGATGGATCTGATTACTTGCTGTAGTCTTTATTATTTTTCGAGGACCCCTTTGTGGGGAGACGCACAGCCTGATAAATTGTGTACATTGTATTTGAGATACGTGCTGTCATGTGCAGACGAAGGCAGCATACATTAGATTTTGCTGCTGACAAGTATCTTAATGGACCTTCTTGGTTGTAAGGGATAGCTACCGAGCTGGTTACTATGAGATGTTTTGTGTCGCTCTAACGATTAGGCCCATTGGAATGCAACCACGAACCAACTCCCCATCTTGAAACTGGAGTACTTGTAAAGAAAGGCGTCATCCAGGTATCGATAGCGTTAATGGGCCTATAAGAGAGAAAGGAAAAGCCCCTGAAGTAGGGATCAGGCCGGAAGATGATGCTGCGGGGTATGCAATCTGGTTTTATCATTGGTCACACAAGACACCGCTGGCGGACTGAGGTGCAGATTGCCAGTAAGCAGTAGCTACAGCAAAGAAAATGTGATATTAGGTATGTTGTGAGCAGTTGGTAGTAAAAATTACAGGCGCCTGCCTAATGAGTTCCAAGACGGTTGGACAGAGTTTTGCAATTTAACAAGGGGACTAAAGCACATAGAAAATGATGAATAGGTCAACGTACGGTTCGTCGACGGCAAAGCGTGAAGTGGATTCATTTCTGGTGGGCCAGAGGCGAGGCTAGCTCATTCCTGCACAGAGCAATCACATGGCTAGGCTGAGCAGTAGTATCGCTCATGATGCCATTGGATAGAACAGTGCCTGCATCACGGATGTTGTGATACGATAGCCTCTGCTCACATTTATATATGTGGATCTCAATACCATGGCCAAGCAAGGTGTGTATACATTTACGTCCAGTTTCTTCACTGTTTGTCTACTTGTTGTGTTTGTTACGTCTCAGAAATCTCTGGAATTCAGAATTGAGGAGGAGCGCCCTATTGGTACCGTGATATGTAATGTGCTAGTTGACTCTGCTTTACATGAAAAATATCTACCGGTGGAACTTAACAAACTGACTTTCAGTTTTCTAAATCCTCCTAAATCGAATTCGAATTTCCTTACAATTAATGAAAAAAGTGGAATTGTCAAAACAAATAGGCGAGTAGACCGAGACACCATGTGTACAGAGTTACCAACGTGTGTGGCAGACTTTGATATCGCCGTCAAACCGATTCAGTTCTACAAAATAGTCAAACTGAGACTTCATATATTGGATATTAATGACAATATGCCACGATTTCCTCGCCCACGAGTTCATTTAACTGTATCTGAAGGCAACGCACCTGGAATTGTGGCCACTTTGCCTGAAGCGACAGACATGGACAGCGCTGACAATGGCATTCAAGGATACAGGCTGGTCTCACGCACTGGTAGTTTCACTTTCAGCACTGTAGGTGCCTCGTTGAGGCTGGTTCTCACGAAAGCACTGGACAGAGAGGCCGTGGCTTATCATGAACTCAGACTGCTAGCTTTTGATGGCGGTCTACATAAAAAAACTGGTACTTTGACCATTAAAATTGACGTCACAGATATCAATGACAATGTTCCCAAGTTTCAGAACAATAGCTACAAAGCGTCTATTTTAGAGAATGCCACAGTACCAACCCGAATTTTGCAAGTTCGAGCACGTGATGCTGATATTGGTAGCAACGGTAAGGTTAAGTACAGATTATCTGAGCAATCCAAGGTTAAGTACGGCAACATGTTTGGCATAAGATCTGCCACCGGAAGCATATATGTTACAGGTGAACTTAAATACAGGGAGTCTGTTCCTTATGAATTGACAGTAGTTGCAGAAGACAGTGGGTTTGATATGCTGTCTGCCAAAACAAAAGTGTTTATTTCAGTGGTAGATGTTAATGACCACGCCCCTCGCATCAAAGTCCACTCTTTGACCAAAACTGGACTGGTTCAAATAATTGAAAATATTACGACAGGTTCTTTTGTTGCTCATATTACCGTGAATGATGAGGATGGTGGAGATAATGGCGCGTT
>CAXHWN010001209.1:60181-67681 GCA_964020975.1 Hermodice carunculata
ATAAGTAAGGTATTTGATAAAGTTTGGCATCCCGGTTTGTTGCACAAAATAAGGAAAGCCGGTACTGATGGAGATCTTCTTGCTTGGTTTACAGACTATTTACATAATCGTTATCAACGTGTGGGCATTAACGGTCGGTCTTCCAGCTGGGGTATAATTTGTGCTGGTGTGCAGCAAGGTTCTGTTGTAGGTCCTCTTATGTTTCTGATCTACATAAATGATACTGGTAACGTTGTCCGTTCTAACATAAAAATGTTTGCTGATGATACCTCTCTCTATTTGACTGCTGATTATCCTGTCACTGCGGCTCGAACTTTGAACATGGATCATTCAGATATTGACCACTGGTCTAAAGATTGGCTTGTCACGTTTAATGCTTTGCGAACAGATTCAATGCTCATTTCCCGAAGGGCTCAAACACCTACTCATCCCCCAATCCTATTTCAATGTCATGTTTTGCAAGATGTAGCT
Source organism: Hermodice carunculata (assembly GCA_964020975.1). Taxonomy (NCBI): domain Eukaryota; kingdom Metazoa; phylum Annelida; class Polychaeta; order Eunicida; family Amphinomidae; genus Hermodice; species Hermodice carunculata. The sequence goes on from CAXHWN010001209.1 coordinate 60,653, forward strand.
CAACATAAACATCTCGGAGTTACATTGCGCTCTGATTCAAGATGGTCAACCATATTGCTGACATGTCTAACAAATCAACCAAATTGATTAATATTATGAAAAGTTTGAAATTTACATTGGATAGGAGAACACTGGAAATTATTTATTCTTCTTTCATCAGGCCATATGGGAGTCAAGTATGGAGTGGCTGTACAGCTGAAGATGAAGATAAACTTGAAGGCATACAGCTTAATGCCGCCCGAATTGTAACTGGTGCAATGTATGGAACCAGCAATGCTAAGAAACTGGATGGTTAACCTTAACGAAACGCCGGGAAATTTCAAATTTAACCCTTATGTATAAAATTGGTTAATAAACTTGCTCCGGACCCATTATGTTCTATTCTTTCCACTGCTTTTTTTATTGGAACTCATACTTACGTCACGCGCCAACAATTAGATCTCCCTCACTTCCGAGCTCGCACCGATCTTTTTGATAAATCTTTCTTTCTCTCAACCATTAGATTTTGGAATCAACTACCTCTCGAAATACAGATGTCAGACCCTATCCGTAAGTTCAAATCAAGCATAGCCCAACCAGTAATCAGAGCCATAAAGTTTGATGAGTTGTATAGCTTTGGCAATAGATTTTCAGCTATTCTGCATACACGCCTCCGTTTGGATGCTAGCCAATTGAACTCACATCTTTTCAAGATTGGCATAAAAATACCCCAAAATTTTCCTGTAGCTCACCTTATGAAGATTCTTATCATTACTTTTTTCATTGCTCTAATCACATTGTTCCCCGATCAAACCTTCATACTGTTATTTTACAGTATGCTCCTTTTCCGTCACAGACAATACTGTACGGGTCCTGTAATTGTTCTCTTACGGAAAATATCGAGATACTCTCAGCCGTACATAACCGAAAGTTTCAAGTCAGGTTTTGGTTGATCGCGTATCGCCTGCACAAGTATTCATATTACTTTATTGTCTATATACGGTACAAACAACTTACCAAATTCTGCAACATGTATAAAGATACATAATTATCGTTATGGACACTGTGAATATTATACCTGCCCCCCCCCCCATCTGTCTTGTCGGCGTTTTGTCCTCTTCTTTATGGTTTTGTGCGTCTTGTGCTGTCCTGTGATATGTGTCCTCTTGTGCGAGAGGGATTTATATAGGGCTTCGCCCTCTTTCCCAATTGCATATAATCATTGCTTTTGTATTATCTTTGTAAATACAGTTCATAAAATATTTTCAAATCAACCATACATAAGTTAGCTGTACACAGATCGATATATATATATATATATATATATATATATATATATATATATATATATATATATATATATATATATATATATATTAAAATGAATATTTTCCTTCTACGATGATTTAAATCAATGACCGGGTCGTTGCTTGTGACAATTTGAATGATGTTACTTTGCAAAACTGCGCAAAAATAGGGTGATTTCATCGTCTCTATCTCGATTTTTTTTTGTCTCCGCGCCATGTTGTTTATATCGTTAGAATGCTCAGAACCTTGTCTATTTTAACAACAAGCTCTCCCATTGGCTGAAACAAAAGTATTTTAGCGGGAACACCTTCAAAACTGCTTCTATTTCAAACAGATGCGTCGTTATTTTAGTCGGAAACTACAAGGGCCCAGAATCGATCACATAGTGTTCGCTGTCTAATCAAAACTTGAGCAAGTCTATTTACAATGCGGTGCTAGTTTTTACAAACACGATTCCAAATGATAAAATAGGGGTACTGACCGATTTCACTTAACATTGCAATGTTGTTTTATTTAGTACCTAAGCAATATTTCAGGAAGCTGAGGTGTAATTTGTCAAATTCGGTTTTAAGTACCCAGTGGTTGGATACTTTAAGCTCCCCAAATTTCACAACAATATAGAAATATGGGTACAATAGGCTTTTCAAAAAGGTGCAAATATAATGTCATGTTCGTTTGATTAATATACAATGCTTTCTTCAGTCTTCCCAATGATTTCACTGCTTTGTCACATAAGTATTTTATGGCAACCGTGCAGGTTCCATTTGCTGAAATTTCAATTCCTAAATATGCATATTTTCTGACCACTTCAACTTTTTCGTTTCCATACTTAAAAGTGCGAAAGACTGATTTACAAGTCTTGTTAAAGATCATTATTTTTATTTATTTACATTTACAGATAATCTCCACTTTTTGCAGTACATTGACGACTTATTTAAACAACATTGTAAACCCTTTTCAGATTCAGATAGCAAAATCAAATCATCTGCACACAATAAGCAATGGAGCTTTTCGTTATGCGACGTCACAGGATCACAGTCTTCATTAAATATGTAAGTTAGATATTCAAATATAAATCAAATATAGCGTGACTTAAAACACACCCTAGTTTTATCCATTATTTAGTAAAATTTTGCTCGATAGACCTGACAAAAAGTTTGCCTGAACGTGTGAATCATTATACATATCTTTCAAAATATTAAACATGCTTTCACCAATATCATAAGTCAGCAATTTATACAATAATCCCTCATGCCATGCCAAATCGAATTCCTTTTGAAAGGCAATGAAACATACATATAAAACTTTATTTTTGCCAAGCATTTCAACATGAATATCAATTTGATTCCGGCGCACGAAAATATGGTCACTCGTCCTTGATCTTTCTGCAAAACCAATTATATGCTTGTTATTTAATTTTCTTTCATTTGTGAAATGCTTGATATGTCGATTTAAAATGGAACAAAACAATTTAGACAAACAGTTGTTCAACGAAATTCCTTTATGTCTGTTTGGATCCAGTTGAGATCCATCCTTGCGTGAAAGAGTTAAGAAACTTGTTTTCCAGGAAGCTGGAAAAAATTCTGAAGAAAATATCAGATTGAAGAGACATTTAAAAATGGTGATAATACATCTTTACTGGTTTTCAGCATTTCGTTCAGTACACCATCTTTTCCAGGAGACTTAACATTTTTCAGTGCGGGTAAGGCATAAATAATTTCATTTTCATTGATTGTAAAATCTATGTCAGAAAAAGTTCTTGTTAAGCCTATGTTGGACAAAGCATTTTGCACGTCTTCATGCATGGAACCCTATTTTCTATTAACACCCTTTGTCATGAGTGAGCTGAGATGTCGCATCCAGGGAGCACTGTCAATTTTTTCACTTGTATCGAGTTAATATGGTTACCCATCCGACTTGTTCCTGTGGAATCGGAAATGAAAATGTTGACCATTTTTCCTCTGCTGTCCTCGTTATTCCGACATCAGAAGCACCCTTCAATAAACTGTTTCCGTAATCGTGGCCCCTGCAGTCAGCCCATCTCTCCTCCTATCCTTTGACAAAAATTATATGCTTCAGCTTATGCTTAGGGGAAGTTCTGTTCAAGATGTTGAGTCAAACGAACTTATTTTCTCCGATGTGCAAACTTATGTTGGAAGCAGCAGACGTTTTTTAACATGATTTTTTTCTGCCTGTGAATTGTTGCCTACAGGTTGCGAAGGAGTCATGGCGGTGAAAAAACTCTTGAGAATCGTTATGAATATGTATTACATGTCCGTCCTGTGAGTATTGTATATACAACTCTGTGTGTTATGTGTGTTGAGAGCCTCCAGAATAGTTTATGGAAACTACCAGGCAATCCAAGTGAAATAGATATGTTTATAAATATATATTTGAACACAAACATACGTTTAAATCTTATCTATTTAATTAATTGATAAAATCCGTTGAATCATAACACCAAAAATATGTAATCACATTATTAATTATAAGTATATAGTGCATTTACTCATTTGTTTAAATGCATTTGGTCATGCTAACATATCGATTTGGTCATATGTTAAAATACACATATTATTCAAACAAATTTAATTATGTTAAAATCGATTTGGTGATATATTCAAGAAGGACCAAGTCGATGTCTAGATACCAAATGTTTCCGTGCTGTGACTCAGTTCCTCTGGGAAAACTAAACTATGCTAGTATATGGATATCAGGCAAACCCAAGTTTTTTTGCCAAGAGGAATTTATTCAAACTGTTAAAAAAGGCGTAGCTGAAAACGAACTCGCACGCTTTCTTACAAGTCAAGCGTATACGTATTTTTTATTCTTAAAATAATCAACTGTATAAAATAAAAGTATACAATAAACATTTTACGTCACAATACTGAATAAAACCATTAACCTACATCTGATGAAAATCGCAATGCTCTCGGACACTTCACCGACGTAACTCACGTACTCCTTGAAAAAAAAAAGTTGCCACAATAGCATACAGTTTATGTACTAAGTTTTCAAGTAAGACTGTGTGGACATCTGCAGCTCACATAATTACCCTTTAGTCAGTATTTTCAATTATACGAGATCTGTAGCGTCGTGTTTACCTAGTGTAAATAAAGTTACGCTCGAAGCACCTTGTAGAACATGAAGGGGAAAGAAGTCAACTTACACATAATTAATTGACCATTAAAAGACGATATGCCAAAATGAGAACCGTTATACACGACCAACTATGGGTGACAAATATAAGCAATGGCCGGGACAAGTACAGGGTATGTATGTATGTATGTATATATGTATGTATGTATGTATGTATGTATGTATGTATGTATGTATGTATGTACGTACGTATGTATCATGGAGGTAGTTAATTCCATGGTATGTATATGTATATGTATGTATATGTACGTACGTATGTATGTATGTATGTATGTATGTATGTATGTATGTATGTATGTATGTATATGCATGGAGGTATCTCATTAATACATCCAGAGTATATGTGTATATGTATGTATTATCTATGTATGAATGTTTGTATGTTTGGGAAGCATATACACGGAAATCGTTCCAGAAAGTCGTTAGAAACATCAGACAGGCACAGCATATGTATGCACTATATGGCCATTCATTGCATATATTTCGTGTGTTAGTTTGATGATGATTGTAAAGCAATTCTGACTTTAACTAATTTGAAAATCTACACGTTAGCTCGCTGCGGCTTAAGCTTTATGTTCTGTGAATTAAACCCATTTATAGCTAACGAACACCCGCAGGCATTGATTTAAACATATTTTATTGATCAAATACATCGAAATTATCATGCAATATAATAACCTCAGCAATTGAGAAAAAGGGCAAAAACCCCATACGAATCTCTCTTGCGAGAAAGGACAACACATAAACTGGACAGAACTAGACGCATTAGACAAATAATAAGATGACGAACACAGTGACGTAATAGATAGTGGGGCTTGTAAATTATTACTATATTAGGTCTGCAAATGTGTATCATAGCTTGCATTGTAGCAGAATCTGATATGTGTTCGTTTTGCCTAAAAATCTAACCTATGCCTGCCGGTTTGAAGCGGCCGGTTTCGGAAATATGCTCGTGTACTGCTGAAAAAATTGCAATATTTACTTCAAGAGAACATTCAGGGCAGCCGTATAATACTGTCTGTAATGTGAACGGAGCATACAAGGAAATCGAAGTATGGAGAACTGATCGCTGAACAACATAAGAAGGACATATAAAGAAGTAATGCCACGCATCTTCATTGGATATACCACAGTCACATAAAGGTGTATCTTTCATGCCGATCTTAAACAGGTGAGAATTTTTTTGCCTCGCACCCAGGCGAAGGCGGGTGTGTTGAACTGCGAGAAATCGGTCATCAAAATTGTATAATTCAGGGAATTTGATAGCTCTGACCACTGGCTTCATGATATTTGACTTGAATATTTTGGTTGAAGCTGAATGTCTAGTTTCTAGAGGTAACTGATTCCACAGCCTAATAGTCGAGGGGAAAAATGAATTATCAAAGAGTTCAGTACGAGCACGAAAATGGGGAAGATTAAATTACTGGCGAGTTTGATAGGTTTGGTTACCCGCAGTAGAAGCAGTAAGAAGAACTGAGCACAATGAATCAGGAACGAGCTTGTTAACAAGTTTGTACATTAATGTCAGTTTTGATATTTCTCTACGTTTGGCAAGAGTTGACCATCCGGTTTCTTCGTATAGCTTAGCAATGCTCGTTCCATGAATTGCACCAGTAACAATACGAGCAGCACTTAATTGAACGTTTTCCAGCCTTTCCTCGTCAAATACCGAACACGCACTCCACACTTGACTACCGTATTCGAGAATCGGCCTGACAAAACTAATATAAATAGTTTCGAGTGTACTTCTGTCCAACTTAAACTTCAAGTTTTTCGTAATGTTAATAAGTTTACTAGATTTGTTAGAGATTTCAGTAATGTGATTGGACCATCTTAAATCGGAGCGTATTGTAAGTCCAAGGTGTTTGTGATGGGTAACATTTTGCAATACATGACCTTGAAAATGAATAGGTGGATGGTTAGTTTGGTTTGTCTTCCGAGATATTTGCATGGCGTTAGTTTTTAGAGCATTAAAGGTCACCAGTCAATTTTTAGACCATTGATCAATATCAGCAAGTTCGGAATTCATAATTTTAGCGGCAGTAAAGGGATTATCAATATTCAAGTACAGAGAGGTATCATCAGCAAACAATTGTATGTTACATCGAACAAGATCCACAATATCGTTGATGTAAATAAGGAACAAAAGAGGCCCTAGCACGGAACCTTGAGGCACTCCAAAACAAATTTTACCCAAACTGGAGGACTGACCTTGAATAACTACGTGTTGGTAGCGATTCCTTAGATAATCCGAAAACCAATCGTGAAGATCTCCCTCAATACCTGCTCTCTTTAGTTTGTACAAAAGGCCAGAATGCCAAACCTTGTCGAAAGTTTTACTAATGTCTAAGAAAATGATTGGAACTTCCTTTTGTTGATCCAAGGCTAAACATAGTTCATGATAGAGAAGGAGCAATTGATTGACAGTCTAGTCGCCCGGTATGAAACCTGACTGATGAGCAGAGATAACAATGTTGTCCCGAAAAAGAAGTTAAATACGTGCTTAAAAACTGTCTTTTCTAGAACTTTCCCAACACAGCTGATTAGAGACACAGGCCTGTAATTATTGCATGAATTTTCCGG
>CAXHWN010001209.1:67881-77881 GCA_964020975.1 Hermodice carunculata
ACCTTTTTTATAAAGTGGAGAAACGTTTGCTCTTTTCCAAGCTGAAGGGAATTGTCTATTAGAAAGTGAAAAGTTCAATAATCTAGCAAGTGAGGGTGAGATAACAAGTGCGGCTTCTTTGAGCAGCTTTGAACTTATACCATCAGGACCAGAAGCTTTAGTTATGTCAAGACTTAAAAGCACCTCAAGAACTTCTCTCTCCGTTACAGTGAGTGAGTCAAGAGTAGATGCAGCAGGATCCGTATATTCGGGTAAACTGGCCGTTGCAGAATCAACGTTACATTGCTCTAGAAAGTAAGAATTAAAAATTTCAGCTTTGGACAGAAATGTGCTTACCACCATGTATGAGAGAGGGAATAGTTGAAGATTGATTAAGGTTCAAAAAATATTTAACTGTGCGCCACCAACTTTTGCTTTTCTTTGTGAAGTGTTGTTGAGGTCCTCACGAAGCTTAGTATTGTACTGGTCTTCAGCAGTTTTAAGCTGTTGTTGATAATGGTTTCGAACTTGACAAAAAGAGGTCCATGCATGAGTGTTGAAATTTTGATGTTTAGCATTTTCGTATTTTCTTTTAACTTGACGTTTAAGTGAACGTAGGCTGGAGTTGTACCACGGTAAATCATGTGGTCTGACTTCAATATTTTTGTTTTGGATTGATTGTTCGGCAGTTTCCATGAACAACGTGGACCAGGAATCACAACACGAATCAATATCTGCAGAAACAAAACACGAATTCCAGTCCACGCTTCGAAGGGAAGTTCTGAAGACTTCAAAATCTGCTTTACCATATTCCCAAATGCGTCGTTCGAATGTATGATCTCTCTTTTTCCGAAACATTAGGTTAGCACCTACAACACTATGGTCACAGTTAGAAATTGGAGGAAGCACATAGGTATCACTTACATAGCTAGGAATGTTAGATAGGATTTGATCTAAACATGTAGCTGAATGATCGGTAATGTGTGTGGGCTCATTTATATGGACCGTAAGAAGATTGGTACTGGCAAATTGGTCAAGCTTATGCCCAGATGGCGTTTGGAAATCGCAATTTAAATCTCCCGTCAAGATAATATGATGAATACCTGTGCCTTTCGCCAGGTCGAAACTTTCCTGAAATTTGCCCCAAAAAGAAACCGGGGAATTGGGTGGCCTATACACGACAGCAAATAAAAATTTAGTATTGTGAAGTCTAATTTCACACCATAAAATCTCCAGATCAGGTACCTCAAGATCCAGTCGTCGAATGACGTGTAAGGATTTGGACACGTACAGTGCAACACCACCGCCAATCCCATTAAGACGATTTTTTCTAATAATGTCATAATAATCAGGTATATCTAGATTGCTTGCTAAAGAGTTCGGTGAAAGGAAAGTTTCTGATAGAGAAATTATCTCAAAGTCTGGGACGATGTCTGTACGGATGCACCGCAATTTATCTGGTGACAGACTCCGTATATTTAAATGGCAAAACGAAATGTCTTTAGAATGCTGTACAGGGCCTGGGTTTTTATGAACATATCCCGCTAAGAGTATCAGTAGAAGACAAGTGAAAAATATATTTACAAACTGAAGTTGCTGTCTATGCAGAACCTTGAACATCATATAAAACATGAGAGGGGTTCTCTTTTTGTCTGAAAGGTTCAAATTTATAAGATGTACAGCAATAGAGGTATACGTGACCAAATAAATGGTAAGGTATGTATGCTGAACAATTTGCCCGAGATTCGTCAATTCATTGTTCAAAGTAACAATCATGTACGGAATAAATAAGTGATCGGAGTAAACTATGTGATATAAATGATTGCACACCAACTTGAATACATAAGTAATGACATACGATACGACTTTTAACCTGGGTATCCACGTCAGCTCCAAAAAAGTAAAATACAATAGCATATATTTTGCGGCGAATAATAATCTACTATATATGAAGGATTCCATCACAGTTATTGAGATACACAAAATAACACAATGTTCGGAAGAGAGGCAGTGGAAACAGCACATGAAATAAGTAACGGCCGGAATATATATACTGGCTGCCCCGATGCTGAAACAGATGAAATGCATGTAGCAGCTTGACAAAAATTGTAATATCATAAATTCAACAGCAGATACCATACTTTGCATGTCAGCAATGATATAAGTCGCAAATGTATTGAAAAATGTAGGAAAAACGATGAGATAGAAGTAAACGCCAACGCCCCAACATATAACAGAATATGTGTTGACAGAAACTCGCAACACAAAAACTCAAGTCAAACCACATGAAAACAGAAGCTAAAGAATACACACAGAAAACATAAAAATACAATAAACATGGGTACATAATAGGATGAAAATATAACTGGACGGTTGTCTGGATATGCATTCCGTACGTTGTTAATCTTGCTAAAATGACAACACTTTAACAGAAAGTACCTGTGACAAGTGATCGCTGGTTACGAGTTCAAGAGCGTAACAATGTATCATGTAACATCGGTAATGAATGAATCAAACATTTGGTACAAATGTAACCAATTAGTATAAAGATAATTCCACGTCAAGTAGTCAATATCAAAGTATTATAGGGGCATAAAAACGGCTGACACAGTCGAAGTACATGATGAGCGTAATTCTGACCAGGGAACATGTTTAACAGTGTTTTAGTGTGTCAGAACATTTACACACAGAAATACCTTTTTGATTCTTCACTTGTCTAGGTTGATTGACACCTGGAAACAAACAGGTAATAGCGAATAGCAATATCAATAGGTTATATCACTGTCAGGCTTGAAACGTGCAGCATGAACGTGCAACACTTGGTGATCGACACTTACAGTTTGAAACTGAATGAATTAGTTGCACCGCTGACAAGAAACATATTGCACATTGATTGTCTTCACGGTGGGGGGGGGGATTCATAGTTCCAACAATGAGCAACACAAACGGAAATTTCCGTCTCGAAACATAATAATAATAATAATAATAATAATATATATATATATATATATATATATATATATATATATATATACAATAATAATACGCACACAATAGCAAAACTCATTCTGGAAAAAAAACTTCAAAAATAACGGTAGAGTTGTGTAGCTCGAGAAGGAATATAGTCAAGTTCCCCCCCCCCCCAAAAAAATAATAATAAAAAATCACAGTGTTTAAAGCTTAACTCTTTTCAGTCTGGGATGGCAGTTACAAAACTGCATTGCTGATGAGGGACAGCGTATTTACGAAGTAACAATGAGCAAAATATACTCTATGAAGAGAACAAAAAGATGAATCTCATAGTTCTATTCCATATGGAGAGAATATAGTCTGATAATATTATTAACTATTGTTTATTGGTACTTATCTAGGTCCTCCTTGTAATGGATTTGGACAACTTTTCCCACATTACTGTTAGCGTTCCAAGTGCTGAGCTCTCGACCGAAGAGACGTCCATCCTTCGACCAGCAAAAGTAAATGCGATTCTGTCTCTTTAGCCCCCGTGCCAGGTATAAAATATGCGCTCGTTTGCGAGTGAGATCTTCCGTAATAAATACGTCAGGTTTCTTCTTCCTCGCCTCATACACTCCTTGACGTACCCTATACGAAGTAAACTTGACTATGATGGCTCTGGGCTTACCATCTTGGGGTTTGCCCACACGATGCGAGCGACTGATGGTACTCCCATCTATATGAACGCCAAGACTCTTGACCTGGTCCAGCACCATCTTGTCAGTGTCCTCACCATCTTTCTCCTCCTCCTTGGACCATATCCTAAGAGCATTACGCCTACCATACTGTTGTAACTCATCGAGCTCACTCTCCAGGTTTTTGATCATTTTACCGTGTTCCCTTGCCTCTAGATACCGCAGGCATTGTTTGTTCACGTTGAAAAACAAGTCGTTCATTGTGGCACACGGCACCTTTGTCGCAACATGGAGGTGGAAAGCACTAAAGTGCATTAGTATATTGTACAAAATATATTTTTCTGATGTTAATTTATACAGTTCATAAGCATATCGCACACTTAGTACCTTAGAGCATTGCCGGGTATCTGTAGAAAGGTCGTGTACCCGGGTAATGATTTTGCCGGGTTTCCGGTTCCAGAATTGAAGTACCGGATATCAAAAAATATAAAAAAATATCGAAATATGTGTAGTCGGACTCATGCAGACCACAGAATCCTTGATTCCAGCCACCTTAAAATTAAGTGACAGACCACAGTGGAATTGCCTACGAAACAGACAAGCTCCGTTTTATCTCTACTGCACTTGAAAGAGCTGGAGAAAAACAGGAAGATTGGTCGTTTTAACCAAAAATGAAGAAAGAAAAAAAAACAGCATATAACTATATATTATCACGTTTGGGTCGATTTCAGTGCTATGAAGCATGTGTATAAATATCATGGAAACCAAACCACTATGGTCCTTAAAATAAAGTCTTTAGAAAGTGCTATAATAAGCCTTCCGTTCGGCAGATTACCGATAACCGGAAAAGTGCCTAAAAAGAGAAAAGTACCTATAACCGGAAGCACCGTTATACGATTTACTGTCATGGGCTATGCTACTTACTATTGTTGGTTTAGCCAGTCGTCCGCTTTGCTCACTCGCTCTGCATATATGGCACCCAGTGCTCGTTGATATATATATATATATATATATATATATATATATATATATATATATATATATATATATATATATATATATATATATTGTCAATCGTTATATACATATATCGTTCTATGGTATGGTCCATTATAGGATAAGCTGAAAAGGTGCACGATGGGTTGACACAGTCTTTTGGTTGTGCGTGCATCAAAGCGGACAGAGTGGTACGAAAGTGTTGACTTGGAGTTCTACGTGTCTGACCAGTTATAGCTCCGGAAGTCTTTAGAAAAGGCTCACGCATATAGTAAGCAACAGATACTCTGATTGGGTGAAAACACCTAGGAAAAAGTACTTTTAGATGTGTGATTAGCTCTTTTAGGGTATTCATGTAGAAAAGGTCACAAATTAGCCTACAGTCGATACGGACGGTTATTAGGCCTTGGTTAAAATTAAATTTTAACATATTTAAAGAATTCACAAACTCTACTAATGATCCTTCATGCATGTTTAAGAGTTTTGAACTATGAAAATATAATTTGAAAACGAAAAGTGCCCTGTCGCTTAAGGGCAAAGGACAAGAACATTACTACAGTATGCAAACAATACAAAATTACTCGAACTGTTCAGAAGAATAAGAAAAATATTAGATAAAGAACAAAAGCAACACGATGATGATGATGATGATGATGATGATGATGATGATGATGATGATGACGACGACGACGACGATTAAAATTACAATCTATTATAATTATTATGGATTACCCCTTTACTGAAAGACTCTTCGTCAGGAGGTTCCAGAAGACAGATCTCAGCCCAATGAACCCAAACTCAATGTAGCAAGAAACCGGAGTATTCGGAAGAAAACTATGGGGCTTGGCAGGTGTCTGGGAAATTAAATTTGCAGATAGAACATTGAGTTCTATGTTAAATACATACATGTGCAACCATCCAGTAATCCATCTGAGGTTAGCGCATACAATGATCCACACTTATCGATGACACTAGGATCGAAGATTGTTTAGTTATACATAACATTTGCTTTATTTATTTATTTTTTTTTTTTGGAACTTTTTTATTTAGTTTCATTTTTGCTTTTTTTGTCCATTTTTTGTGTGATGGTTTGCTTATTATTTCTTTATGTTTCTTTGATAAAAACTAACATCTATCTCTGATATTCCGGAGTCAACTAAAACAGTAAGGCAGAGGTTGATGTACCCAACTGGGTTCCAGACAAAAACATTTAAGTCCATTAAGTTAAGATGTTTTGAAGCGAAAAAATAACTTTAAAAAATTGTTTGTATGAAGTATTAGTAGTTGCAATACATTTTGCAGTGTATATGTAAATGCCACAACGAGAGATGATAGCTAATTATTCATGTGAGAACAGCAGTTTTATAAAGTGAGTGATATTGAAAAATATTTGTGCGCGTGTGTGTGCGCGGGAAATGCAGCAATAAATGGAGCAGTTGTCCTACGCTGACCATTACCATAGAATGGAGGTAAGCTGTAATCCTGACAAGGAAGCATCTCTAATCTTACCGTTTTAAAATGTTTCATTCCGTGCCTAAAACATCATTGCCCCTTTAATTGTCATCACTTGAACTGTGATCACTGCAATTGTCACTGTCTCAAGTATTATCACCTAATCAAATTCTTCTGTCAGCCCTTCAGCTTTCCAATAGTGTTTTTCTTTTTTTTTTTCTGTGTATGTTCAACAGCTTTGTCCAGTCGTCTGCAGAGACAGTTGAAAAGGCAAGTGGTATTACTCCATTGACTCCTTCAGTATCGTATCTTGGAGTGAGTCAACAACTTTCCTCGGCTCGCTTTGGCTGCATTGCTTTCAAACCATTCTATGAACGTTTTGGTATTGATCTCACAGCGTTAATCTAGATCGTTACGTTTGTCCACAATTACAATGTCACAGTTAGGCACAAAACCACCTTCTTTATTTCCCGCAGGTAGCATTAATTAACGCTGTCCCTTACCTGAAGGCACAGGTGGCATTTTTGCAAAATCATTAAAATCATTTCACATTTCTGAAGAACCGACAGCCATGTGTAACCTGACAATTGTCAGATATATTCATTTTCATCCGTGTGTGTACTACCAAGATACCCCTGTACCTGTACTTTTTATTTTCTCTCAAAAAATATTGCACGTGCAGCAGTAACATCTGTCCTTTCTGTCACTATTTACCTGTTTTCTGTTGTTTTGTTCCAGTAAAACCCAAGTTTCGCCACAGCAACCCGCAGATGCACAGTTGAAATACAATAACTAGGTTCCGACGTTCTGTTTTCAATTGTGTTAGGGTTGGTAAGTCTCTCTTTTGCAGAGCCTAAACACAGTTTGTCTGATTACTTCTGTATCAAAGCTGTTCAGTCTTTTTCTTTTCGCTTCTTGAAATGGTGTGTATTTTCAACTGTTGAGTTAACCACAATTTTTTTCACAGCTGTCCTCGAAACTTGCAGTGCCTAGGCTGTCTTCTCAAATAGACTACATTAAGAAAGGCTCCCTCCTACTTGATGCAACTTTCCAGTTTTACTTTGAAATGCTTGTATATCAATTCAAAATTCAGTCTCTTGGTTTCATCAAAATGATATTGCAACCTTGTTGCTACACCACGCTGACTTCCCATTATAGCAATAATGTTGAACCTAAGAATGTATAATCAAGTGAATTCATGTGCTTAGGGTTTCATTAATACCGTGAATAAAGTTAAACCTGTTGGTGTTTGTGGTTTCACCTCTGCCGAAATTTTAGCCCGTAACAGCCACACCCCATTCACAGCCTACTTTAGACCCTCAATAGGCGTATAAAGGAGAGCCACCAAATACATGTGCATGTGCTTCTGTTGTGGCTGTTCAACCAATAGAACATACCCACGCGTTATTTGTATTGATATTTTGGAAAAGCGGAGAGTCCCATGCAAAGAGCCACTCTCCATAACTTCACCCTCAATCAATTTTAAAGAGACATGTAGTATGGTCTGGTAAAGAAATCTTAGCTCAGTGAAGTAAATTTCATAGTGAAATTCCATTTTGCATGGATTTTGGTGATTGTTTTATTCAGAGACATTCTGACTTTATAGACTGCACACTGTTATCCTGAACATGACCTTTTCAGCATATTTATAGCCAGCAATATAATGTAGTTTTGTTTTCCCCGGTTTCATTGCGCTAACAGTCGACCCAAGCTTCATGCTTTAATTCTTCTGAGTGGTGATTTCGCAAGTAGAAAATATTGTTAATGATTTGTGTATTTGTACAGCAAAGAATCTTTCCAAAAACCATTATCCATGTTGATAATGAATATAAATTTCCTTTCTATACTTTTTGATAGTTAATCTTGTCTTTTTTGCGCATCGTCATAGCTTTAATGTGCCGAAAAGACCGTGGTATACATGTACGTATGAAGTTAGCTGAAAAAAGTAAGCTAAAAAGAGATTTTTGTTGAAAAATTTTGCAAAGACTCTATATCTTATCTTCCAAAAGGAATCAAGCAGGTTAAAGTGCAAAGTTTCCATCAGTGAAGCGTTTGACAATAATGCTGGTGTTTTACTGGGTGGTTTATTCAGCCCAAAACTGTTTAATGAATACCTTCACCATGTTGGAGATTTTTTGGATGTGAAAGATGGCATGTTACGCTACCAAGTACATGTTAGCTACCTACTATATGCTGATGACCTAGCTTAATGCGCAGATAGCACTTCGGGCCTACAAGCCCAGCTCCATGGATTATGAGTTTTGTCAAAAATAGCATGTCATCATATCTTTTGAAAGCCAAGGTACTGACATTTAATAGGAGACAAACACTAGATGTATTAGTCACTTTCAATTATGAAGTTATTGAAATTGTTAATCAGTAGAAAAATCTTAGCATCGTATTTGACTCATCCGGAAAAAATCCGTTGTCTGCTACCTATGATCATTATCAGAGCAGCGGCTGGTGTACTCTTGGGGAGTCGGGTTTTTTCAGGCTACAAATCCACCTGTTACACACATTGCTGTCATGGTGCCAGGAGCTTCAGAATCATGGAACTAGACTGCCTTTGTTATCCACACCCTATAATTGAATTTTCTACCTTTAATGGTTCCTATTTTGCTGCTGGACATGTTTTGGGAGGCACAGAATATAGCCTTGTCATATCCTGTATTGGATAGCTCTAGCGCATTTATAAAAGAAGAGATTGTATTTTACACGTTTTATTATAGGTATCGTTGTATTATTCTACCAGCTTGTATCTTATGAGCCTGAATTGAATCACTTTTTCAATAAATCATCATCATCATCATCATTATCATCATCATCATCATCATCATCATCATCATCATTTTCTATTATCATCATTATTATCATTATTGTTATCAATATTATCATTATCATTATTGTTATTATTATTATTATTATTATTATTATTATTATTATTATTATTATTATTATTATTATTATTATTATTATTATTATTATTATTATTATTATTATTAGCATTATTAATATTTTAAAGTTATACCTCCTTGGACAACATAAACTCAGTTGTCTATAACTGTATAGACAGCATGGTAATGCTTTTTATTATTTGCTCAAAATCGATATAGTGAACATGTTTGAGCTGGGTTTTGACTCTGAGTGAGAAGACGGTCAGCAGAAATTGAGCCCAAGTTGAAAACAAGCGAGGCATACAGTCTGAATGATACACTGTGGCTTAATGAAATATGACATTTAATGTGTCACTATGGATGCGCTGGTGGTGATAAATTAAGTGTTTTTCGTTAATAAGCTGATGACATCATCGAATCAAGAAAATTGAGATAAAGTAGTATGTCCAGTTACTGTGTGATACGTGCGATTATCCAAAGTAAATTACTTTTATCTCAGTTGCTTACAAGAGAAAGTTGCAAATTTGTGACCCATGGTGTCCTGTACCCTACCTCCACAAGATTGATGACTTTCAAGATTTTACATGGTCTCGTGCGCATCAAGCCATTTCATCTTGCTGGCTTATGTGACTGCATGGGTGAAAAGTGTGTTATTAATCGTACTGCTGGGTTATTGTAATCAAGAAAAATAATAAGACCGAAGCAACTATTGATTATTTTCACCATGGTCGTTTGGCATTATGATGTGAACTCTGCTGCTTCCACCCTGTCATCTATATATTCTCTTGCCGTAATTAAGGCTACAGGCCATTGTCCTTCATACCCCAGTCAGGTTCATCCCTTTTTGTGTCTAGTCGGGAAGCTTGTTTTCCGACACCTTGCATTTACTCATTCCAAAAACCCACGTGAACTGCCGCACGGATATACTTTTCCGGATGGGTATAGTGAGATGTGAGGGACTCAACTACGACTGGTAAAACTGACAGTGTGTAAATACAGGTGATACTACTGTGAAAGTCTAAAGGGGACCGG